>JALBCR010004581.1:0-65987 GCA_030710515.1 Abscondita cerata | reverse complement strand
TTAGATTCGCAAATATAGTTTGTTCTACAAAATGGCCCTAGAGTATAGCGACTTTATTTGTAATCTAACCATCAATAAACCATACATATTATTAAATGGGACACTTAGGCGAAAAGTAATTGTTTTTAATCGCCTTCATTTGTTTGTGCTGACGTCATCGATATTTTTTTTAAATTGAAAGTTACCATTTTTTTGCTTCCTCTTGTAGAGAATTTTAAATACTTTTCAACGGTCTATAGTTTTGGTAGGGTTATACTATGGAGTTTTTGCAGAAAATCTAAAAGCAGGTTTGACCTAATCGGCTGCTAATTCGTAATTCTATGGAACAAACAATTGGTAAAAATAATCAAGCAAGCCTGAAACAACTGTGCCGTTTATTTGAGGCTTAAGAATTCGTTTGTTTAATAATACTCATCAAAAATGGAAAACATTAATGAACTACTCGATATGCTACAAATTTATTTTGAGTGTAAAAAACAGTGTTCAAGCGCAAAGGCTTTATGTTGATCATTTTCCGCAAAGAATTGCACCCAACCGTCGTAAGTTCGGAAAATTGGAGGAACGTTTACGGACAACTGGATCTTTAATAAAAGTAAAAGGAAATCGTCGTGTTCGAAACCAAAATTTAGAATTGGGCGTGTTACTAAACGTCGAAGAAACACCACAAACGTCAGTTCGTAAATTGCACGTAACACTAACACATCTGTTAGTCTAGTTCATCACATTTTGAAAAAACATAAATTACGTCCTTATAAGGTACACTACATCTTATTACTTAGGATATTCATTTACTTTTAATAATTCATTAGGTGAACTTAGTTCAACATTTACAACCGAATGATACTGCAAAACGACTAACCTTCTCAAATTGGTTTTTAAACTCATGCCAAGAAAATCCTAATTTTCCCATGAAAATTCTGTGGTCCGACGAATGCACCTTTACCAACAATGGCATGTTTAATCGAAATAAACATTATCGCTGAAGCAACGAAAACCCAAGAGAAGTGAGAGAGCAAATCAGAGAAGATTTGGAGTTAATGTTTGGTGCGGCATCCTTGTAGGGAATGTTTTGGACGCATTTTTTATTGATGGCACCCTAACAACCGAGCGTTATATCCGTCTCCTCTCTAACGACTTAGCCACATACCTTGATGAACTACCACTGATTGTGAGGCAGAATATGTTGTTTCAGCAAGACGGTGCTCCTGCCCATAACGCCAATCAGACTAGACATTGTTTGAACCAAATGTTTGAACAGAATTGGATAGGTACTTACGGCCCAGTTCCGTGGTGTCCTCGTTCTCCCGATATAACCCCGCTCGACTTTTTTCTGTGGAGTGATTTAAAAGACAAAGTTTTTACAATAATACCACAAACCGTAGACGAGTTAAAGGACCGAATTAGACAGGCTATCTTTAATATTCGTGAAGATGTGCTAATTCGGGTAGTAAATAGTGTGTGCAAACGATGCCAGTTATGCATAGACAACAATAGCTCGCAGTTTGAACATTTGCTTTAGTTAAGTTTTATTAACATTGTAGTAGTTTTCGTAGGAGATAATCGTTCCAATTCTCTTGACTTGCAATTAAACAAATGTTTTAATGTTGATTGATTATGAGTAATTATGGTTTTTTTAAGGTTTGTTTACATGGCCTACTACCTCAAACTGTTGGAGACTGCATGTAATCAAAGCTTGTATAAAAACTTTTGATTGTCACTGATATAGCGATACAAATAATGAATATATGCATGTAGTTGTTGCATGTAGTAACGGTCCTTTTAAATTATACTCTTTGGTAAATATATCTTTCATTTATCATCCACTGGTTATAACAACAGGTTATGGGCCAGACAACGCTTAAATGATAAGTGAAGTATAAATAAATATTAAAAGTTACGTTGAATCCGCCTAACCTAAAAATGGAAAGCCATGCCGCTGAGAAATTTGGAATTCAACAATTCAATGGAAAAGGGTATGACCATTGGAAATTCCGTATGGAAATAATACTTGATCAAAATGATGTCAAGGAATGTGTTGAAAACGAAGAGGAAAATCCAAATGAAACGTTTATAAAAAAGACAAAAATGTAAGGCCTTAATCATACAATGCATTGCAAACTCGCAATTACAGCACGTAAAAGATAAGACAACCGCTTATCAAATGTGGACTGCATTGTTTCGATCTTTCAAAGACAAGGAGTAGCTTCACAATTGTACTTGAGAAGAAAGTTATTGTCAATGAAATTAGGTGAAAATGAATCACTGGAAAAGCATTTTGTTAACTTTGATGACTGTTCGTGAACTTAAAAGTGTTGGTGCTAAATTAGAGGATGTCGATGTTGTATGTCATCTGTTGTTGACATTACCAAAATCGTATGACACAATAGTCACAGCTCTGGAAACCTTGCAACCTGACAAACTTTCATTAGAGTTTGTCAAGGGTAAACTATTGGACCAAGAAATGAAAAAACATAACCAACGTGGAATAAAATGTGATGAATCTGCAGCTTTTGGAGTGAACCGAATCATTCACATTGTAAACAGCAGCAATTTGGACATACTCGAGGTGCCAAAGTATATCGACCACCCCTTAGATGCCATAATTGCTATAAGCCTGGACATCTTAGAAAGGATTGCAGATACAAGAAGCAAGCAAATCAAACTAACATGGAGGACGAAGAACACGTTGCTTTTATGGTCAATTCGCAGCCGATACAGGAGTCTTCACACGATGGAAAAACAATATGTTGGTACTTGGATTCAGCAGCCACAGATCATTTGGTGAACAAATTAGATCATTTTCGAGTGTAAAAACCTTGATGAACCAATTCAGGTATGTGTTGCAAAAAATAACCAATCTTTAGTAGCCACTAAAATTGGAAGTATAGATATAATTTTAAAAAATTGTAAAACTGCTGAAATTAAAAATGTGTTGTACATTAAGGAACTTAGACATAATTTATTGTCAGTACAAAACTTGTTAATGCCGGTTTAAAAGTAAGCTTTGATTCTGATAAAGCGACTATAATGAAAAATAATGTAACACTAGCGTATGGTAGGAAAGTTAAAAATTTGTTTGAAATAGAATTTGAAACTGTACAAAGATTTGCGAAAAGTACTGCTATTTGTAATAAACTGAGTAATGTAGAAATCTGGCATAAGAGATTAGGGCATTTAAACTATAATAGTATTATAAAATTAAGTAATATGGTTGACGGTTTGTCACTGATAAAGCAGAATGTAAAATGGATGATATTGATTTGTGTGGAATTTGTGTAGAAAGTAAAATTTCTAAATCTCCCTTACAAAAGGATTCAAAAGAGACACAAAAGACCACTGGAATTAATACACAGTGATATTTTTGGACCAATTACACCCTTATCGCATGATGGCAAAAATATGTTCTCACGTTAATAGACGACTACACACATTTCACTATGGTCTATTTATTGAAAAACAAGAGTGAAACTCTTGAATGTTTTAAAATTATTTTGCGTTAGTAACTTCACATTTTCAAACCACTATATCATCATTATGTTGTGACAATGGTGGGGAATACTCATCTAAAGAGTTTTGGGTTTTTGTAAGGCCAAGGGTATTCGAGTATTAAATACCATTCCATATACCCCTGAACTTAACGGAGTAGCGGAAAGGATGAATAGAACCCTGGTGGAAAAAGCAAGGGCTATGATCCTAGAATCAAAACTACCGAAACAAATGTGGAGTGAAGCTGTTCTCTGTGCAGCATACTTAATAAATAGGAGTCCAACGAGGTCCTTGAAAACTGATGCTACCCCAGCCGAAATGTTTTATAAGAAAAGGATAAACCTAGATAACCTGAAAGTATTTGGTTGTCTAGCTTATGCACATACCCAAAGCAAAAGTTAGAGGTAAATTTGACTCTAAAGCAATTAAATGTATATTTGTAGGATATACACATGGAGGTTACAGATTATGGAACGTGTCTTCACAAAAATATTTACAGCACGAAATGTCATTTTCGATGAAGGAAAGAATGTAGAAGAATTGCACAATGATTTCAACGATGCAGAAGTAACTTTCGTTGATAATCAAGGGAATAACAGCGTGTCTGCAGAAATTGAAAACACTCAAGAGACAAATGAAAGTTTTGGAAGTGGAATTGAACTGAGTGAAGAAAATACTCCAGAAACAAGTGAAGGTCTGCGCAAAAGTAGAAGAACTGTAAAATTACCTGAAAAATTTAAAGACTATGATATGACAGAAAACTTTAGCGATATCCATTCAGCACTTAGTGCAGAAGCCTATGTTGAAGACGTACCAAACAGCCTAGAAGAAGCTAAACAGAGATCGGACTACAAACACTGGAAGTTAGCTGTAGAAGAAGAAATACACTCGTTAAATGAAAATAATACGTGGACACTGGTGGAAAAGCCCGAAAACGTCAAAGTCATTGATAGTAAATGGGTGTTCAAGATAAAGAAAAACTGTGATGGTGAAGTAGACAAATATAAAGCGCGATTGGTAGCAAAAGGGTTTATGCAAAAGGAAAGTTTTAACTACAATGAAACATATGCACCAGTAGCTAGATTAACGACCATTCGAACACTTTTAGCAATCATAAATCATCGAAACTTAAAGACATGCCAACTGGATGTAAAATCAGCATTTCTTCATGGAACGATAAAGGAGAACATATACATGAAAATGCCTGAAGGTCTAAATTTTGAAAATGAGCACGCAGTATGCAAATTAGACAAGGCATTATATGGCTTAAAACAAGCGCCTTTCAGCTGGAATAATAGATTTAATGAGTTTGCTGAAAAGAAAACTTGAAAAGGTCAAAAACGACCCGTGTCTGTATATAAACACAATTGGAGAAGGTCGACTATATTTATTACTATACGTTGATGATATAATACTGGCAAGTAATAAAATTCAAGAACTAGAAAGTTTGAAGCATAGACTGTCCAAGGAGTTCAAAATGCAAGATATGGGGAACTTAAACAGTTTCTTGGCATAAATATACGAAGAGAGAAAAATGGTTTATTTTTAAATCAAAATCACTATCTTCGAAATTTACTAGAAAGATTTGGAATGACTGATTGCAAGGAAGCAAAAACTCCAATGGACGCAATGTTTGATGGAAGTATAGAAGAAGAGAATTCATTAACATTTCGACAAAAACCAATTAGGGAATTAATTGGATGTCTAATGTACGTTATGTTGGGAACCCGACCCGATCTATTTTACTTAAGATCTTCATAAAAGGAACTCTTGATTTGGAACTGTGTTACATCGATAACAATGAAAAATTAGTTGGTAATGCGGACTCGGACTGGGCAGGTGATCTAAACGATAGAAAATCCACTACAGGTTTTCTTTTCAAAGTTTTTGGTTGCACTGTAGCATGGGTTACACGGAAACAAACTACAGTTGCGGTATCATCAATCGAAGCTGAGTACGTAGCATTAACTGAAGCTGCTCGAGAGGGTATTTGGTTATCTAATTTACTGCAAGATTTTGGCTTTGCAAAAACTACATTGACTA
Source organism: Abscondita cerata (assembly GCA_030710515.1). NCBI lineage: Eukaryota > Metazoa > Arthropoda > Insecta > Coleoptera > Lampyridae > Abscondita > Abscondita cerata. The sequence continues at coordinate 60,458 of JALBCR010004581.1, read as the reverse complement.
TATATGAGGATAATCAATCGTGCATAAAACTAACAACCAGATGGGAACACAAAGACTTAAACATATTGATGTGAAGTATAACTTCATCAAAGACTTGGTTAAAGACAAGTTAGTTTCTGTTGAGTACATAAATACTAGAGAACAAATAGCTGATGTACTCACAAAGATTTTAGTGGGTGAGCAATTCAATAAACATAGATTTTCCTTAGGTTTAAGTAAAATTTAAACAGTTTTTATAATCACGCTTAGATTAAGGGAAGTGTTGGAGACTGCATGTAATCAAAGCTTGTATAAAAACTTTTGATGGTCTCTGATATAGTAATACAAGATGATATATATATGTTTTAGTTGTTGCATGTAGTAACGGTCTTTTTAAATTATACTCTTTGGTAAATATATCTTTCATTTATCATCCACTGGTTATGACAACACAATTGTGTTTGTGTTTATAAATAGTAGGGCAGATTATACAGCTCAATCAAGTTATTCAAATACGCGGAGGCGAAAGAAAAAAATTTTATCATTTTTTTATTCATTGACTAAAATATCAACAGTAAAATAACCAATTCAAAGAAGTATGACGATAATAAAACAAAAGTATATTGATTTTAGGCTTAGATTAGAAGAACTAAAAGCGGTTTTGGGTGACTCATCTGATGAAGAAGTTTTTGTTCCTTCAGATGAAGATGAATTTGTTCCACATAGTATTGATTCTGATACAGAAGTATCTGACATGGAAAACGAACTAGTGAAAGAAGAAGAAGAAAACTCAGATGATAACGACTACCAATAAGTAGCAGCAGAACCAGCCATCTTTTCTAAATCTACTTTTCTTACAAGCAAAGATGGCACTGTATGGCGTGACGTGCCATTGCCAAAGGGCCAAACAATTAGTCGTAATATTTTAAGAGGAAAAACTGGTGCGGTGACGATAACTTCATCATTTACACCTAAAGACTTATTATATCTAATGATTTTGCAAAATTACCAAGGTTCCAGCAAAGGCCAGCCTCGTAAAATAGTTTTTAAGCTATTTGACCAAGAAGAATTGGATGCTTTTTTTCGAATCCTTATAGCGGCGGGAGTTCACAAATCAAACAAGGAACATATTCTGGAAATGTGGAGATGTGATCCATTGCCTCTTATTCAAGCAGCAATGTCTCGTGATCGATTCAAAACGTTTCTGCGCTTTATACGATTTGAAAATCAAAACACTCGCGCTGAAAGACTCAAGACAGATAATGCTGCACCCATTCGTGACATTTGGCTGATGTTTAACAAAAATATTATGACCCTAAAAAATGTATAACAGTTGATGAACAACTGTTTCCCTTGGGAGGTCATAAAAATTTACGCAATATGTACCTTCAAAACCGGCTAAATATGGAATAAAAGTTTTTTGGACATGCGATGCATCTAATGGGTATCCTATACAAGGCCAACTTTATACAGGAAAACCACTTGATGGTGATCGCCAGAAAAATGTTGGAGAACGAACTGTTTTAGACTTGGTTGCAAAATACAGAAATTCTGGTTGAAATGTAACTGCAGACAATTTTTTAGAAGTCCTCAATTAACACCCACTCTAAACTCATGGAAATTGTCATTGGTTAGGACTGTCCGAAAAAATAAGGTATTTCTGCCTTTCAACATGCAAGCCTCTAAAGAACGACCAGTGCATTCTAATAATTTTGCATACAGTAAAGATGCAACACTGTGTTCCTATGTACCAAAAAGGAATAAATTAGTCATACTTCTATCATTGATGCATACGACGGGAGAAGTTGAGAAAACTGATGTTGCTAAACCTGAAATTATTGCATACTACAATAAAACAAAAGGAGGTGTTGACGTAATGGATAAAATGTTAGCAGAATACACGGTCAAACGACGTCATTAGCATTTTTCTTCAATATGATTGATATTGCAGGTTTAGCTTCGTACATTATCTACATGGAGCATAACCCACAGCTTAGATCAACTGAACGGAGGAGAAAATATCTCTAAACTCTTGCGAATGAACTATGTAATTTGTATTTTATATATTATTATTTACTAAATGTCATGTTGGTTTGTTTTTTTCCCAACACAATACTAGTTTATCTGATTTTTTAATATTAAGTAGTACCTGTGTACTATTCCCGTCACTTGAAGTTGTCAAACTTGGACTTACTTCTTCCTACAAAGTTCTAAATAAAAATTAGTTGAAATGGGAAATAATTTATTAGGAAAAAGATCATCCGAAATGTCACAATTACTTGTGCCCCAAAATAATAAAAAAAAATTACTACTATATTATATTACTATTCCAGTCACATAAAGGTTAAATAATTTTCATTTGTTTAAGAAGTCAAACTACAAAAGAGCGTTTGCTATTTTTTATTGCATACTTCGATCAGTACGAATTAAATCTGCTTCAAGTCACGAACAGGATCCACATTAATTCTAATTGTGCAATGAGAAAATAAAACAAGGTTTATTAGTTATGTAGACTATAACTTCGCTTTTATTTTTATTAAACACTATAGCAGTTTACCCACTGCGTCACTAGCGTAAGAAATAATTAAAAGTTATAGAATGTAGAAAGCAGTATGATAATATACAAGATGTTTATTTAAAATAAAAAGAATTTTTTTGGGTTACTTATGCACAATATGTTTAATTTTGTTTTCTATTTTGGTATCCGATATCTCCACACGGATTTTAAAAATTTTTGTTTTGGTTTATTTTTAAATTTTTATTTTATAAATTTTATTGTACTTACACACACAATTTTCGATCTTTGTTTTTTTCATTTTTGATATACAGATGTTTTTTTTTAATTTAATTACTTTCCCTCCTTTGAACTAAAATTTTGAAAAATCGTTCCTTAGCGAATGTTTTCATTATATACTCGAACCGTTCTCTTATTTTTGTGGTTGTGGATTAACTGACAAGCTGTGTATGTATGTATGTACTTACACAGAACCGTACCGTTTATATAATGTAAATGTGTAGTAAATGTATAGTAATGATGTGTATGGGAAGGTAGAGAGATACTTAAGAGGCTTATAAAGCGGCGCCATATTGGTGAAATACGCAATTTGGAATTATACACTTAATACACAAGAGAAAAACATTTTGTTTTCACAAGCCGATAGTGATTATTGTGAAGAATGTAGGAAAGTCTAAAAACAAAAATTACAAGAATTGAATTTTTTTTTGTTAAATGAAATGATTAGGGGCATAAAATACTCTTTCCTACATTTTCTAAGCACTATGTGCTATATTATCGACAAAATGTATTTCAATTATTTATACTTTTATAGTAAAATGTAATAGCGTTTTAAATATTTATCGTTTGTTCAGAGGCGACATCTGTATGGTGACAATAAATGTTGCAACGTTGTAATGAAAATAAGAAACCAAAGCTACAGTCGTTGCGTGCTTTGTTTATTTATTTGCGGTCTGTGTTTAGGTAGTGAGTATTTTGTTACAGAGTTTTTTTTGTGTGTGGTGTTGTTTGTTTGAATTATATGAATCATCCGTAGGTAGTTTTCTCGTAAAAATGTGATGTTACATTCTAGTGACAAGATCGTTGTGATTACAAGTGAAAACAGTAAACAATTCGCGTTTGCAAATGTTAGAATACATATTACACCATTCATTACATATATCAATGTAATAACTGAGCAAAAAAAAGTTCTGATCTAATCTAAATTATAACATAAAAATAGCGATTTATGGGGGCGCAGCAAATGTTTGAGAATTTTTTTGTCGTACGCAAAAATTATTTTGATAACCACTTGATTGTTCTCAGAAAATAAAAAAAATTGTACTTCTTTGAATTTCAATACGTAACACAAGCTATGCTTTTAGAACGGGATTAATTCCTTTTTATATTTCATTATTGTTGCTTTTAGTATGTAAATAATTGGAATAAATTATTATTATTATTATTACGTTCTCGATTTTTATGTTTTCAAAGTCGAAATACATCAATGAACAAAAAATTAAAGCTGCCAATATTTACAGAAACCTGATTCGACTAAATAAGAAGTGAAAATAAACAAAATGCGAGCGCTCTTATCAGCTTTGAGAAGTGCTGAACGTTACGACGTTGCCATATTCAACTACACACACGTTTGTAGACATATATATTTCGCGAAGACGTAAGAGGAAAGTAAACGAGTTTGAAATTTGTCACGTGGTTAATAGGACTCTTAAATGAGGAAAGAATAGTAGTTTTATGAGATCACTAAAATGTGGTATTCGTTCTTTCGAATAAATGCACGTCGAACTAGATATTTCGAAAAATAAGATTTTTAGTAAATTTGTTGGTGCTGGTTGCGAGGCTTGTTGTTTTGTTATTATTGCCTTTACAAATAAGTTATAGAGGGAAAAGTTTTAGGTATTTCTGTGGTAAAGTTTGGTCGAAATTTTGATTTAGCGTATGATTTTTGAGTTATGACACAAACTTCTATTTTTCTCTAATGGAAACCATAGTCTGTTATGACTTCATAATCAAAGTGCATTTTCAATGATTCCAGTGATATTCAGGGTGCGTTTTTAAGACAGGATAGCTTGATTACTCGTATGTATCAATTTATCAATATCAATTTTGGTATAGCATATGTATTATAAAAAAGTTGTAAAATGAAATGATGAATACGATTTAATAATAATATACAGAGCGTGCAATTTAAATTTTTAGAGTTATGGAGGTTTAAAATCTAACAAAGTTAAAAAATCACAGTAGCGTAATCTTTTTCACATAAATGGGTGTTTTTATAATAACAACTTACTTTCAAGTATTGTTTAATAATGTAGGTACCAAATCTCAATTTGATATAATAAAAGGAAAGTTTTTATGACTTCTCAAAGAAGTTCCTGCAAAGCCTATTTTATGAAGAAAAATAAAATAACTAAATCTTATTTTACATTGTCAAAATATTCTGGTTTTATTTGTTAGGTGAATTTTTTTTTATGTTAACATTTGCTCTTATAAATTGTAGATCTATTCTACCATCTTTTCCGAATTAGGAGGTTTGTTAAAGATAACAGTTTTGATGTTTTAACTGTGGTTGAGACATAGTTAACACCTGATATAATTGATGAGAATGTTTATATTGAAGGCTATTCACTTATTCGAAAAGATTGAATTGGTCGGGGTGGGGGTGTCGCCTTGTATGTTCACAATCAATATCGTTATACTACAATTGCTATTGTACAAGATCCTAATATTGAACAATTATGGATAAATATTCGTATTGGTAGAATCAAATTTGCTGTTGGCGTCATTTACAGGTCTCCTAGATATAAATTACAAGATTTTCTCTCAGCTTTTGAAGAGTCACTATTTAAATATACTTGAATCACATGGACTCAAACAGATGCTTTCATCGCCAACTCGTATAACACCTTCTTCCGAAACCTTAATAGATCACATAATCGTACTTGACTCTACCAATATTATAGATACTAACATACTGTCTTCTCTTGACATATCCGATCACTGTCTTGTTAGTTGCACTATTAATGTTGAAGCTGCGGTAAAAATTCCTAGCAAATCAGTAACAGTTAGAAATTATAAAATATCAACATTAATCAATTTTTAGCCGATCTTGCTAATATTTCTTTGGAAGTGATTTATGATATCCCACAAATAGATGAGAAGATACAATTCTTAAACCTAAATTTAATATCCCTTATTGATAAACATGCTCCTCTAATATCATTAACGGTAACTAAAAGCCCTGCTCCGTGGTTAACAAGTATGATTAAACTAATGAGATCTTTACGGGATAAAGCGTACAAAAAGCAAAACTACTAAATTGTCATCTAATTGGGATTATTATAAGACACTTCGTAACCTAACCAATGCAGCAATTAAAAGGGAAAAAAAGGAATTATTTACAATTTAAACTTCGCAATTCTAATCCAAATGCAACTTGGAGAGTGCTTATAAACTTTAATATTGGTAAGGTTAAATCGTCTGAGTTACCCCAAAATTTGAAAAATGTAGATGAAATTAATAATTATTTTATTTCTTCTTCACATTCTATTAAAACTAACAATTTTGAAAATCTTAAAGACTACTATGACTCGAATGATTTAATGTTACTAGTACACTGACTTTTAAAGTAGCGCGGAAGTTGATGTTTTAAGATTATAAATACAATTAAAAGTAAAGCGGTTGGAATTGATGGAATTGGTATCGATTTAATAAACATTTGCTGTCCGATCGTATTACCACATATTACTCATATTATTGTCCAAAATTTTAGAACGAATAGTGAATCTTCAACTAATAAATCACTTAAATTTTAACAACATACTACCATCACTTCAATCTGGGTCACAGTTGCACTACAGCTCTACTTAATATTTCTGACGACATTTTTAGATCATTAGATGATAATAATATAGTTGCTCTGGTTTTATTAGATTATTCTAAAGCATTTGACATGATAGATCATGACCTCTTAATATCCATATTCATAATATTGGGGTTGATGATAACGTACAATTATTTTTCAAAAATTATCTTAGTCGCAGAACCCAAAGAGTAAAACTCAATCAGGCAGTTTCAAATAGCAGTAGTGTAACTAGTGGAGTCTCTCAAGGATCTATTTTGGGTCCCGCACTTTACGCAATTTATACGTCCACCTTTTGTTCTTCTATCAAAATTGTAAATTTCATTTATACGCTGATGACACACAACTTTATTATTCGTTTGAACCTGGTGATACACAAGCAGCTTCTGATCCAATTAACGAAGATCTCCTAAATTTAATATTACTTTCAAAGGATCTCTGTTTAAAAATAAATCCTAAAAAGTCTAGCGTATTAGTGTTTGGCAGTCGTAAATTACGAAAATAAGTTGTTTCTGAACTAGAAGTTCAAGTTGACGGAGCCCGATTAAATTGCGTAGAGATGGCAAGAAATTTAGGACATATTGCTAAACTGATTCAAAAGGCTTATGCAAATCTTAAAATTCTTTTTCTAACAGACATCTTCTTGACAGAAGTTTAAAATTAAATTATGCGACTCATTAGTGCTCTCACACTTCAATTTTTGCGATCAAGTGTACAATCAATGTCTTGTTAAAACTGATGTTAACAGAATTCAACGAGTTCAAAATGAATGCCTTAGATTCGTTTATGGTATCAGAAGAAGAGAGCATATATCTTATAAGTTGGTTGATGCTAATTGACTGAATGAAAAATAGGCGTTCTCTGCACTGTTTGTGTTTGTATTTTCAAATTCTTACTGAAAAAATCCCACGATATCTTTTTGAACGATTAAGTTTTCGAACGGATGTCCATAAACTTAATCTTATATTCAGGAATCTACTTACACCTCCTATACATAAAACAGCAATATTTGAAAGATCTTTTACATTTAACATCACCAAGTTTATTAATAGTAGACTTTGTGAAGACGAGGCGACATTTGCGACATCTATGATCTCTTTTTAAAAAAAATTGAAAAAAGAGCTTCAGCTAAAACAAAACAATCAATACCTGTTATCTGTCCATTTTGTACCTAACATATTTTTTTTTGTTTTTTGTTTCTTTTGGCTACCATACATTTACATATCTCATTGAATCTGGGCTAGCAAGGAAGAGCAGAAACCTCTTTGGAGGCTTTCTGATTGTGCGCCCTTTAGCCGTAATAATGTATAATTACTTTTGCGCAAACAGTAGACTAAAATTATTTTGTTTTATTATATTTAGTTGTTTTTTTTTTTTTTTTTTTTGGCTAATAAACTATTATTATTATTATTATTATTATTATTAAACGACTCAACTAAATGTTAAAAATAAAACATATTTGAAAGCTTAGATTATTATTTATCTAAATATGTAAAAATATATACATATATCAAAAAATTTAGTCCCGAACCACCCTGTATAAACAATACACCCTGCATATAACAAAAATATGTTTAAAAACTTTGCTCAGGTGTACCATTTACAACGCCGTTTGATAAGTTCGATATCTTTAAAAACATAGGAGTAATCAAGGTATTCCGTCTTAAAAACTCACCCTGTATATACCATAGTAATATATATTTTTATAAATAAATCACCTATGGTCAATTTTGATTTATTTTCGAAACTACTCGAATAGTATGTTATGGAAACAACTACGAATCTACGCGTCAAGATTAATAATGAAGTGGAAGTTAGATAGGTATTGCCTTTTTTAAATTTAAAATTATAAGCTCAATTAGTTTTGGGGAGTCGTTTATTCTGTTCAAGTTAAAACAAATAGCAACAATAATCCAAAAACTACTTGGCATACAAAGAATAACAAGAATAATAAATTCTCGCGAGTTTCTTAATAGATAGTAATATTTTAATATAAACAAATAAATAAATAACTGTGGTTTGATCCGTGACCAAAAACAAGCAACTAACTAGTTTCTTCTTTTAGGAAGGGCAATCAAACACAAAACTTTAAAAAGTTATGCGTTAAAATACCCGTTGACCTACCCAAAACGGACGCCTATGACCGGTACTAGAAATTCGCAATTGATGGAATCGATTCATCTCTGAAGGCTAAACAAGCATACCAGTATTTACAAGGCGCCATCTTCAAAGAGCTCTAGCTCCCTTAGGAAGCATTTTCGGACTAGGTGAATTGGGTTAAATTGTCTTAAAATTATCTGAGGAATCTCCGGTCTTAGTTTGTCAGGAGAGTTTCTGGACACCCTGTATATATAAATTGACATGGTCTACTTATTGAAAATATTTTAATGGTGGTGTCACTTCCGGTTATACAGGAAACGAAGACCAACTTTGCTATTTTAAATACAATACCCCAATTTTTATTTTTTTTTCAGTTTCCGCATAAAATTTTACGTCTTCTGCTACCTGATTGGCGTACCTATCTCTTACCAAAATAATTTCAGGTGTTAGCAACGAAAATTTTAATCCACTGAAAATTTAATATTTCATGAACCATTAAAAGCAGATAAGCGAAAATTGTACAACGGTTAGATATGGTATTTGACTATGTTTTCAGTATTAGACATTTTTGAAATTTATTTGTAGGGGAGATCCGAGAGTATCGGTAGTTAAGAAAACTAAAATTGTCAACAGTAATTACATATTGGTAATTTGACTAGATTCACGAATCTTTGTTGCTATAGAAATCCCACGCTAATAGCAACAAAATGGTAATCTAGTCAAAATTACCAATAAAAATTATAACCTCAAATGTAATTCGGCGTGATTATTTTTTAAACTATGTCGCAAATGTTAAACAAGTATGTTTGTATTGAATCAGCCAAATCTCATGCTCATGTTGGTTTCTGTAAGATGACTAATTGTAAAATTTCTTAGAATTCATACCGATTCACTTACCTTATGTTAGAGAAAATCTCAAAAGCGAAATTCACAACGGCGACAGTGCTGAATTTTTATTATTTATATTGAGACAACTTTTCGTCGAATTTTCTCCAGTTTTGAGTTTTTTCTGGAATCCAGCTTCGATATGCGTTGTTAATGCCAATACTTCATCACAACAGCTTCTACAGGATCGAACTTCTAGTTGTTCAATTGGTAATTTCGATTAATGGATTAACTCTTTCAAAAATCAATATTTCCAAAATCTTATATTACAGTTATTAACAAACTTACTTTAACATATTTTTTTTTTATTTTTTCAAGTAGTACCATAAATAACGAAGTTATTGCTTGAGTGTTTTTTAGGCATCACCCTATATATTTCTAAACTTTCTTTTTTACAAGTTTGAAATTGCGATATTGTCTTGTCAGTCTTTTCCAAAAAATGAGGAACATCTATCAGACGACTTTCATTCTATCGAAGGTTATTTTACAAGCAGAGATTTTTATTTTTGCAATTGAAATATACGGAGAAATCTTGATAATGTAACGAATACTACCAAGTAATACATTAATTTATGTCGCTCTTGCAGATGATATTGCTAACTCACTTAAAATTGATGTACTAAAATAACCTGCTATGATGGCTGGTGTGGGAGTTAATTCAATTTATTTAGCATCGTTCTAACAGACATTGTAAAGTAAATGTTGTCGTAGTTGTTTTGGGAGGTCCTGGATTGACTTACGATAACATATCGACTCTGGACTTTTTGTTAAGAAAATATTTGTAATGAGTCACAGAGAGATAAATCCTCATTCATACAATAATTTTCTTTGTGATTTTCACAATTTGATATTTTTACTTTCCCAAAATCATTGATCTGCACATTCATTAACCAAAAACTGACATAATTGATCGCGCCTATGAAAGAATCATCAAGGACAATTCAATTACCCCGATTAACTCGAGGTGTTCGGTTTAAAACATTTCACATATTGTAGTTTTCGTATTGTGAACGTGTTATTCCTTGTATGTTCAAATACGTAAAAGTAAAATCTGGGGTATGCCAATCGTAATCGATTCATTTCTTTTGATGTTTTTCATTTTCATTAATTAAAAGTGCAAATCCATTAACTGGCAGTTTTTCTCAGCTATTTTTTGATTTCGAAAGAAAATTTGGCAGGCGTTCTATGAGAACTAAAAATAATGAAATGTTTCCGGTCGTAAAAGTCTACAATTTTCTAAAAAATATTTTTTTTATTAATTCATATTTTATTCTGTCTGATATTGTGGAGGTGCTTTTAGTTTATAAAACATGTCGTACGCAAGTTGCGCTTAATTATCAATAAAATTTAGGATCAGATGCGTCAGTAATTATAATATTAATTGCAGATTCAATTTATTAAGACATAATTTATCAGTTATTTATTATCAAGTATTGAGTATCTCAAAGGTCGACTTAAATCAATATATATTTATTTGTTGTTGACAATGACTTTCATTGAATTCCATATCAAATAATTACAAAATTTACTGAATCGACCTATTTTTATATAATTTTTTAAATATTACTCCCAATAGTGGTAGTTTTCAAGTTTAAAACTATTTGGCTAATCATTTGTATATTATTGTTTTAATTCTTTAAATAGGTCTTCCAGTAAATCTAATAAAATAATTAAAAGTATCTAGCATAGCTTTTTTGAAAAATTTAATACTTTATCTTCTTCAAAGTTATCACATATAAAAATCTGAAATCTTATCAATGTTTTGATTTAATTGTAGGTATGTTCCTACAAGAATTGGTACATTTACAGAAAACGATCATCATTAAAACATGTCTATTCTTTGTGCTCTAAAGATAAAAGGGAATAGTAAAATGTCACGTAATTCCGGTTTGAAAGATGTTACATATCTTGGATCGACGGAAGCCGCATCCTGTCATTTGCGTACAATATTTTTAAAACAAGAATTCACGGTTGTGTGTCCCCTACGTCCCTCAAATAAGAAGATTAACAACTAAATTTAGTTTTTAATTGTAGTTTAATTTAGAACACTTTTTGACAAACAAAAATGGTTGTGAATCACTATCGATCAATTTGTAATGCGCAAATAGTGTTGCTGGTTCTTCTTATTCTCGACATGTCTATAAATAACCATGATAGTCCAGATTTTGAATTAAGATTATGTAATTGGTGTTACGCAAATTACTTGCGTATGGAATAATTAATAAAGCATAAATCTTACAATAAGATATGCATGCGCACTTGTGGGTGTAACTATATTTTCATTTATTGCTTTTGGATGAAATACAAATAACAAAACATCTGTATTGTAAACACGATAATTCAAAATCGAAAACCATTGGATTTTTGCCACAAAGACACATATAAACAAACACACGAGGCGTTAATAAATTATTTTTTGATTATAATTGTGATGCCAAAACATTTTCTGCTTGTCTTGGACATTTTATATCGTTTATTATTAGACTCAGACGGTTTTATTTGCACAAAATTACATTTAAGTAGGCCGCGTGGTGCAATAATGAATATTGTATTTTTTATAAATATTCCTAAAATGAAAATATTCTGGGTTATTATTCATTTCTAAATTAAGAGATAATAGTTCAGGGACCGCTATTATCTAAATTAATAGACGCTGATTTTGTATTAAGGAGAAATATTTCAGATACTTTTAAAATTGGATCACACTTCCTTTTTGTTTTGGACTTATCTAAACCGCACCAAATATCTTATCATTTATGGTAATTAATATATCCTGTCTACTGTATTTAGCATTTTTTGATTAAAAATACCCAAGTTTTTATTTTCAGAATATCGTTTTTTCGATTCATCTATTTCCTCACTAATACCATTTACCTTCTCCAAAAGCTTTGATGAATGAAATGAATCATTTACCTTCAATTTAAAGCATGAAACCTGCGTTAGTTGTACTATCATGGTTGTTCAAATTTTCCTCGAAGAGGAATTAGGTCATAGAAACCTTCAATTAAATTTAGGCTCATATGACTTATGATATGTATTTTTTAGTATAGGTACAGTATTCATAGGGTTTGGAATAAATTTCTTATTGCATGAATTTTGAAATAACTTTTGGACTGGACACGTCTATAATTATTTCCAATTGCACATTTAATAGTATATATGTTTCATCGTTCTTTAAGATGTATTCTTTTAATGAATAACCCTATTCATTTTTTTTAATTGTACCGGGTGGCCAACTAAGAATGTACGCCGGCTATATCTCGGGAATTATAAATCTGACAATATTGAAAAAAAATATTTAATAAGTAAATCGACTACGTGAAATCGCGGGAAATTATTTTCAAGTTTGTAAGATGGCCGCTAGGGGGCGAAACTGTTATGGCCGATCATAAAATTGGCTCTTTCTTCAAAAATATGCAAATATAAATATATTTTAAATATTGCCGTAGTAAAGACTGCAAAAATTCTGATTTTTTTTGTTTAGGGTATTTTAAACTGTCTTGGAAAATGTAGTGGTGGGGGAATGTCAAACATTTTTTATTTAAATGCAAATAACTCCGGTATAAGTTAACGGAAACTCTCGCGTAATTTCTGCTTAAAGTCATACCTGTGAGTATGCGAAAAGACGCGCATGTCTCGTTGCTACATTTTTTTGTTGATTATTTTGAATTAATTTTTTTTACCTAAAAGTCATTTGCATAAACACGATGTTCTCCTACTGAAATACATTTTTTTAATTTGGCTGTCCGCTACAAGTATCAACACTGTGACAAATATTACAATTCGGTCTCTGCCCTTCAACCATTTTGCAGAAGGAAAAAATGTCACCGATCAATTAAGTAACGGGATTGAGTTGTTAGAATAAAGATATTGAGATTAGGGCATTGGAGTTGCGATACTCATTAATTAGGTTCTGTTTTCACTTATTCTGGACTTTTGAATCATGCTGAGAATTGCTTCATAACTATACTGCTTACTCCGATCACGAGATGTCACATACACCAGTACGATAATACAGTTTATATTTTAAACCTGTTCTCTTTGTAACCAAACGTTTATTTGTGAATGTGTAATGTTATAAATTATTTTGTCGGTGAATTGTTTAGACCTCCAAGCTCACCAATAGTAATTCTTACTTGTTACTTTGAAAGACGTCTTGGCTCCTAACATAACTATAATGATTTTTTTTCTGAATGCTAAAGTTAATTGTATTTTTATGATAAGTTATGTTGATGATGTAATCACTTGCATCCCTGAAGATGAAATACATAATACTCTTAATATTTTTAACAAATACAATCTACATTTAAAATTTACGTACGAGATTGAAAAAGATAATTCATTACCCTTTTTAGATGTGAGGTTGATTAAAGATCAAGACACCAACAAATTATTAACTGACTGGTATTTTAAACCCATGGCATCCAATAGGACTATCAATTATTTATCAAATCACCAACAGCACCAAAAATAAATATAGTTAAATCTATGAAAAACAAAATAACAAAACTAAGTAGTCCTAAATATCTCACTAAAAATCTAACCTCTCTAAAAATATATTGAAAAATAACAATTATCCTACTAACATTATTAACAGAATCTTATACTATAATTATAACACTAACACACCATCACCAATTAATCCCCTAATTCTCAATATACCTATACTAAAATTATTAATATACCTAACTTGACTAAACACCTTATCCCATTACTAAAACTACTAACGTCCACATAGCTACATACAATAACAATACTATTTACAACATTATCTACACACAATTAAAAGACAAGACAAACATTCTTGACAAACACAATGTAGTGTATAAAATAGACTGTCTTGACTGTAATAAATGCTATGTTGGCCAAACCAAACAAAAACACGTAATAGGATTAAAAATCATAAGTACGATTGCAAAACAAAAACCAGACTCTGCGTTAGCCGTACACCATATTGAGATGGGTCATAATTTTAATTTTGATAATCCTACGATTTTAAATGTAGAAAAGAATTATAAAAACGTCTAATAGCTGAAATGATATACATCATCAAACACAATAACAACATTAATTATAACACGGACACACAAAATTTAAGCAATATTTATAGAAATTTAATCACTAAAATAAAATAGAAGAAGGAATTCCCATTATCATATTGTTATCTAGTCATTCATGTTTGTTCGTTTCTACGTATAGAGTGTGTGTTTTATTAGAGATATTTATTTACATTTAATTATTAATTTATTTTGTGTTTGTTTTAATATCTATGTGTTTTTACACTTATCCAAGTGGCGGACCATTTATTTGTTTTAAGTAAGTAGTCACCTACAATTTAGATTTATATATTAAGGATATGATGTTTATATAATTTACCGTTAAATGTATTCCTTTCTTTTTAATAAACAGAGGCCTGAAGAAGTGCACATTCGGCTGCACGAAACGTTGCCTGATAAAACGCCTTAATGGTTTTTTGGTGCCCCTCCTCAAGGAAGAACAATCCATTTAGTTAATTGTATTATCTATTTACGTTACTATACAAGATTGTGTTGTTGGTTGACGTAACTCAATCGAATAAATTACATTTTAAGATCCTTTCTGACTATTCTTAAAAACGATTCAAGCAAAATCGCCTACGGCCCCTCTCTGACAAATTGCTCTAGCCGTCGCACTGTTTCTACTGGAGTGTTACAATATACCAACCCAAAGGTACGCAACACGGTATTCTTGTTTTTGTGTTAGGAATCAGGACAGGCAAACATTATTCTTCTCTAACATTTTATTTAACCAAATACGTTAATTCTTCTCTTTTAATACCACCAGCCATATACGGAAGATTAACACCGCTTAAAAATAAATTAGATACTGACTTCCTCAGTAAAAGAAAAGGTTGGGCCCCCTTTGGGTTTACGAAGTTTTTTCCGCAGTTGTCAATGTCACCGATACATTTTTAGTAAAGTACCATACAACTTTTATTAAAACAATTTTTTTTTATATTTTCTATATTTTAAAAGTTACAACTACATATTTTTGGGCTACCCAGTATATATTAGGAGTACGATATTATCATCTGATGAGGATATATGTGTTTATATAAATAAATTATTCATTTGATTTTTATTCTATTCTATCATTTCTTTAATTATGCATCGGTGGTAAATTTGCATTTAAGAGGATTCTATCACTTTCGTTTAAAGCGATTGTTACGTATATTTTCGTGCCTAACTCATGTAAGATATTAGAACGCAAAAAAACTACGTTATAGATTAATCATTGATATCAAAGCCGCAAAAAAATTTGAAAATACCAACAAATTATAGGTACTCTTTTTTAAGAATTATCAAGGGATCTCCACAAGATAGTACCATTGATTATAAAGTTACTAGTTCTACAATAATTATACTTCAACATTTTCTAAATAGCATTATCAACAAATACACATTTTTAAAGAAAAATTCCAGTGTAAATTACAATCGGAATGTCATATCTGTTAGTAACCGTCACTACCCAACCGATCGCGAGTGTTTATGATCTAAACAAAATGTTGAGATACATGGATGTTTATGCAAAACATCAAATTAAATACACATAGTTCGTAGGTATCGAAAATAACAGTTCCCTTTACATTTCGTTATTTATCATAAGGCCCATTAATTATGTTTTCATTAAAAAAAGATACAAACAAAAAATATGTAGTAAGGAAGAATTAGTAACAGCAATTAATTCCCCTATCTTGATGTTTTGGTCGCTGAAATCTATTAACAAAAATTTTGCGTCTTTTAACTTATCGCTATTTTTTTTTATTCATTCATTTCGGCAAACAAAGTTCACACATTCCAACAAGTAAGAAAAACTGAAGAGGGAAGAACAAAAAACATAGTTCAAAATTAGTAGTAATTGACTGTTAATAGGTAAATCTCCTGGATATGCCATGAAACTGTGAAATTACGTTCCCAAAATTTTATGAAATGTGTGAAAATGTAAAACGTGGTAAATGACGCAAATGTTTTCTAAATGAGTTAATAAAATATATATAACTTTCAAAGTTTGTCACGTTTCGTACAGTTACTGAGTGCACATTTTAAAAATATTTGAGATTATACAGGGTGTTACAAAGAGTTGTGGCAGCTAAACTTACATTTTTTTTAAATGAAACATACTATATTTTCTTTAAGGTTCGAAAAGGTCTCATCAAGAGCTTTAAAAAAATATAGCATATTCATATATTGTACAAGGTATTTTAGAAGATAGCTTATTATCAGTAAAAATAACACCTACTTTAATGCACTGTTATACTCAGTATACTATTGGCGCGGAGTAATAAACCTGTCAGAATTATCGAATCTCCCGTATTGCAGTGGCGTAGGTACCTGATACGTTTGGAAAATCATATTTTAGTAGGTAAATATATTATAATAGTAAAATCTACCTTGATATGAATTATTATGTGGTTTCTTTTATTGTTTCAATCCTAAAAGCCTAAAAATCGGTCCCCGCAAATTAATTGTAATTGTAATAAATGTACTGACGATATCTGCATTACTATTTTATTTTATATTTATGTCATATATTATTTATATGTTATTTATTTTATTTGTATAGTAGATCACATTACAAATTTTACTTCTTACGTATTATATACCATTATTTTTGTATCTTGGTATAATACCCACATCTACGGCTATGATTCTCGTTTCGTCAGTACCTGGGCTGATGGAAACGTGTTTACACAGATTAAACTAACGGTTTCCAAGATATAAGGTGTTTAAAAATAAAATTCATAATGTGTGACGTCACACCGCATCAACCGCCGAGCGATCGGACCGTCCGCATATACTAGACTCGCAGTCCCTACTATTTGCAGTTATTTAAGTGTTGCTAGATTGATTACATCTTAGCTAATTACCTGTAATGGCATTTGGGTTTGAGCTTAAATTGACCAAAGTTGAAATTAAGAACATGGAGCATGAAAATCGTCGAAAAGCAAATGAAGAACGTGATAATGAAAGACTGAACAATATAAACTGCCGTAAATGTACTAATTGTGTGCAATTGCCGAGTGGAAAAGAATGTGTTTGCTGTTGGGAAAGCGATGTCATCAAAGAAGTTACATGTGAAAATATATACGTTACATTGCACAACAGTTTTTCTAACATTGTCCTTAATTTGGATACGTTGAATATGGTTAGGCACATACCATTTTGAAATCTAAAACCAAGACTGAGAATGAGAAGTATTTCGAGGTATCTACAAATTGTTTGTCTCCTGGGTGAATTCTTGGACATCTACTGGATGTTTTAACAGAATTGTGGTTCCTGTTTGTGTAGTTTCTTAGATTCGTTAACGTTTCCCAGAAATACACGGAATATACACTGGTTTCAAAGAATACAAAGATGATGACGAAGAAATTTAATATTTTTAATACCTGATTTATAAAATATAAACAAAATAAAATAAACGTAAGATTATATTTTTCTGTTTTCCAAGGTGTTAAAGGATTTTGCTTTAAAATAGATATAATTGATACACCATAATCCTTTATAATTTACTAGTCTTTAAGCGCGCCCTAAGGGTGCATGAATTACACAATAATATATGTGCATACCAAAGTTGTGCGTCTGGTCAAGACGAATGGCCTTCAAATAAGAAAGTTGCACTTTTTGACCTTAAGGTCATAGGTCAAAATGATGTAAACATTGTCAAGACAAACATATTTGGTAATAAAAACAAAAATTAATTTTGAAGTTTGGGGAGATCAGACTCCCAGGGAGTTAGTTAGAGTTTCAAAAACCCCACCTTAAAGTCATCTATCGAATGGTGTAATGGTGTATTAAGTTTTTTTTAAACACCTCGGAGGAGATGATAAACAGACAGACAGACGGAGATTTCAAGGAAATTATAATAATTAGATATTTTAATTTTGCTACCGTTTTCGATGGCGCGTGCAAAAGCAAAAATAGTTAATTAAAACATTGAAGTATAATCTTACAAAGATTAAAGAATAAAAAGTTTTTAATTTATAATAACTTGTTAAAATTAAAATATAAATTATAAAGGATTATGGTATACCAATTACATCAATTTTATTATTGTTTTTGTTTACGAAAACGAGATAATTCTTTTTTTTTTGCTTCCATTAAGTCTGAATTTTATACTTAAATATTTTTAGGCGAAATTTATGATTTTAAGTTTGTCAATGGTAGGATTATAATTCACGATCTGGTTTAAAAGGTTTTCCATTGTGAACTTTTATTTTCATATTTATTTTGAAGTACCAGTTCTTGAGATTTTGAAAATTGCACATCACCACCGATAATTTGTCTTCCTACATTATTATTGTGGTCCAAAATTGCCAAGATAGAGCGGATATACATAACATCATACGAAAAATGTATTCTTTTAGGCACGTATTGGAAAATTATCTAAAGAAGTAGAAGGAGTTTTAAAACTGTTATAACAGCCAAAAACACAACAACTTGCACAGTTATCACGACTTGATACCTTTCCCGCGTATGCAATCGCCTGCAACATTTGAGTCTCGTGTCGGTATGACGTCATGCGCTGCTTCAGCCGAAATTGAAAAGCATGTTTGATGGAAAATATTGGGCCTAGTAACATGCGGTTTTCAACATTGTTCTTAGGTTTTTTAAATTATTAAAAAAAAGTTGATTTTTTGCTTCACACCCCCTTTAATACAGGGCGAAGCAAAATGCAAACCAAGCAATATCTCAATTTTTTTTAATGAATCACCCTATTTGTTTTTTAGGGATTGTTAGTACAATTAATTAGCTTTTAAACGATATAGTATATGTAGGGTATAAGTTTAGGGGAACGGTAAATATTTTATGAAAATCGAAAAATATTTTACGTGCATTTTTCCATAAACTTTTGTTAATATTATAGAGAGGCCACAACCTTTGGTTCTGAATAGTACTCTGAAGATCACTCTTACATACAGAGTGGCGCAAACTTCTGACATTGGAAAATAACATCGTTTTGGAAAAGATATCAGTTTCAAAATTGGTCACGTTTAGTGCAGTTTTTGAATGTACATTTTAAAAATGTTTTTAATTATACAGAGTGTTGCAAAAAGTCGTGCCAGCATAAAATTACATATTTTTTTAAATACAACACCCTATGTGTTCTTTAAGGTTCGAAAAGGTCGAGAGCTTTAAAAAAATATAACAGCGGTTTTAGTGGATTGACTTCTGGGGGTACGAATGAATGAATCTAGAATGTGAATCAGTCACTTATTACGACTTAATACGGCATTCGTAATGGTATAGTTTAATTATTACATATTTACATATTTTACTTATAAAAAATTAATTTTTTTTAAACAAACTTATTCCTTTGGATGAGATTGATAAACAACTACTACATTTTAAAAGACGAACTTAATGCGTTCTAAAAGACATAATGTGAAAAGAATGTCAGGTGTGTGTAATTTTTATTTGAACAACCTAAATATAACCAACAGACACATGTAAATTCATTTTAATTATAAGAAAAAAACTAATGCATTTGATATTTTTATGTTTAAGGAAGCGATATATTAGTGTATTTAGTTTTTTTCTTCAAAGGATTATAACGAAATGTGGGCGTTTTCGAGCAATTAACTCACACGAAACCGAAAACTCTTCCGCATGTTTCTTTCAGCTATGCATTTTCATTTTATTTTTGTAACCGATGCACTTCTGTTATAGTATTGTATCCAATCATCTGTCAACTTGCACACGGTGGTATAATAGTGGCTGGCGCTTTTAGAAAATTTTAAAATTAGTATCGAAAACAAATTCTTTAAAATATATTGTCTGGTTCGTTGACTTACCTTTTTCATGTTTTCTTTTAACTATTGATGAATATGGTGTCTTTCTTGAGTTTAACATTGTTGCACCACGCTGTCTATTCGGGTGTGTAAGTACCCACGGCGCATATCGCTCTAAAAATAATGTTGAATACTCAATGAAGGTTGCAGATTAATTTTTTGTCTACCACATGAAGATGCTAATTTTAGCGTGGTAATTTTTTTTTGTAAATTCCGGAATATTTGAAACAACAACCATAGCTCATGTTTATTGACGTTTGAACGCTTTTTCACATTGCAATTATTAGAAATATGTAGTCGATATGTGCGGAAAGGCGCTTAACGAACTTTGGCACTGGTTGCCGGTTTGTCTAATTGCGAAACGATTTTTTCTCTTTAAGTTACCAAAGATAAATGACAAGAAATGTCGTAGCAAGCTTTTTGATCTATTTGCGTGTTTAATTTGTTACTCTCTCATATGCGAACTGTAGAGAAAATTATGGATTAGTTCCGAAAGTTTAACAATTTAAAAATTGAATTTGTAAAATGAATGAGAGTATAATGCGACATTGTTAATTTTCATCTTTACTTACAAAGGATACTATGAATTTTGGTCGATTTACGTGAACAGGTATTAAATTCACTCAGTTTTAAATTTTATTTCTATTTGGTGAATACCTTTTATATCAGAAAATATTTGTATTTATAGAATTTCAATCAGAAATGTTTACCTTATCGGGAGTTACCTGCTACCCGTATATTCAGTGGGCACAAAATAGAAAGTGCAAGAAAGGATTTATTGTATTTTCTATTTGACGTTTTTATATCATTGAATAACAAATTTCATCTTTTTGCAGCACCAGTCCAAGTCAGCTGCAAGAAGTGACCCTAGACCCAGATGCTTCGAATTTTTCATGTAAGTAAAATTGGTCATTTATTTGACAGTTACAGAATAAGTTTTTTAAAATATATTGCAGCACAAAAAAACTGGCACATTTCCATTTTACCTACAAGCAATTTCGTAATCCCGGTTTGTTTGTTATTTTGAGTTATTTTATCGTCATTCGAGGAGATTTTTATTTATACTCTCAAACATTGAACGTGATATTGGACACGAAAATAATACAATTTCATTTTAATGCGCGCGAGTTTATTGTTTTGGCGCAGTTTCAAAATTTCTGTTACAAAACTGTCAAGGTAAAGTTTTGGTGTACTTGGGGCTACCTAAAATCAAAATAGTTAGTAACTCTTTCGTTCTTACACATAGGTATTTCAAGTATTGGGAAATAGAAGAAAAACACAACCTGTTCTATGTACTATTTTTCTCTGTTCTTTGATTTATGCAACACACATTCCAGTCAACATCTAGCGCCTTTCATTTACTTACTCCATTAATTTCAGATCCATTAAAGTTCCAATACTGTTCTCATACTCTATGAACAATTTCTTTGTGTTTAATAGTTTTATGGACTAGCCTCTTTTCATGTTTTATAGTTTCCTTCTTTTGACATACAACTTCATTGCCTTCTTTGTTTGAAACTTGTATTTTCTAATTTATGGTATGTTACGAGACTATAAGTCCAGAAAGCAGTACTGGTCTACCTACACAGACATTGTGCGGGAAAAAAGATGTATTTTTTTGTAATGGGACACTATGTATTTTATTTCATTTTTAAAAACTACGGGACAATTGAATGTGATTTTATGTAGGGTACCCTATACCTAACGTTTAGAAATTATCTAAGGATTTGGAAAATGCCGGATAAATTTCAAAATTAGTTATCTTAACTGTAACCGTTGTTGCATAATAATTAATAATTTTTATTTTCTGTATATTTGTCAAATAAAATCGTGTCGTTTTAGTTAAGTTTGATATTTTCGTTTTGGTTTCAACAGATTTTAAAGAAACTTATTTAAATGAAAACGTATCCTATTCAGGAATATATCGATATGATTTTAACTCTCGGCGAATGTCATGAAAATTGCTTATTGGCGTCACGAGTTTACGTTCAGAAATATCCAGCACAAAATCATCCGCCCAAAATAAGTTTTGTGAAAACGAAAATTTTTGTGATTATATGCTGTTTACAGACGAATTGTCTTTTTACACCAACAGTTTAGTAAATAGACATAATTTCTACTACTACAGTGATGTAAATGCATTTTTGTCATAGTATTGACTACCAGAATCGTTGGTTAATTATTGTGTGGAGGGTCAAGAGTAGTAGGTCTATATTTTTTCTGTAAAAAATTCAATAGACATAAGTCTCATAGATTTCTTCGTCGAAGCTTGCCTGAACTTTTGGAAGATGTGCCATTGAATTATCAGAAAGCGAATGTGGCTTCAACTAGACGACGCTCCGGCACATTTCTAAATCAGAATTTGAGACTAATTTAACAGACGTTTTCGTAATAAATGCATAGGATGAGGAGGTCCACAAAACTGACCAGCTAGGTCGCCGAACTTTACATGATTATAGTTTTTCTTGTGGTAATATGTTAAGAATATCGTCTATGAAATGCCTTCCACCACAAAAGATACATGAAACGACGCATACAAAATTGTTGATCAATAAGCGGACTTTTGGACAAAAGCTATTGTTGTGTATTAAACAAAATGGACATCAGTTCGAACATTGGTAGAACTATGTTTATTAATCACTGTTGCTTTTTGTTGTCGTTTTTATTAATTATTATGTTACGTTCCTAGATTGAATTTATTAGTAAGTAAAATTTAGTCCTAGAATTTTTTAAAATCTTGTTTGTGATAAACGGTTACAGTTAGCCATAGGAAACCCTATTACAGTATGAAAGGTAATTGAAATTTTATGAGATGAATAATATTCAGGGTATTCCATTAAAATGTGATTCAAACGAAGTTTAAGGTTCAAAATTCCATTTTGTCCATTCTGTATACATTTTTGGCACTCTAGTGATTTTTTTAACCAACATATTTTTATAATGTGAACTGAATGACCATGTATATGTTTAAAACAGGAAAAAAACTTAAAACTTCAAGTGTTTGTCGCACAATATTCGTGGCGTATGTGGTGAGCCACAGTGTATAAAATAAGAAGAAGGAATAAATATAAACAATGATTTTATTTAAATTAAAGTAATTCACATGGTTATTACAGGTAATTTAGCTTTTATACCCTTGTGGGACTAGTCCACTTGTTTGAACATATCGTGTGTAGTATAGGTACTATAGAGTTTTGTAAAGATAACACTTCCTTTTGATGATATAGGTTTAGTGATGGTTCCCTTGCCTTTGCTTTTTTGCGAATGTTTTATAGGTAGAATACCTAGGGATTCAGTTTGGTGTTCGGGGGCTTTTATTAATTTATTTTAAGGAAAAACTACTATAAACCATATTGGATTAGCTATATTAGTCAGAATTATATTTCCGTATGTCAAAGTTACGATAGTCAATTTTTTTTTCAAATAACACCCTGTATATTTTTGATGGATTTTTGTAAGACCTTTTTTCTCCATTCAACAACGTAAAATATTGTTGTACTATACTATACTATAATTACCCTCCTATCCTAACATAAGTTAGTCATAAAAACAATTGAAATTAGACATTTATAATGTGTCAAAGAAATAGCAAACACTTAAGACCTGTTTATCAAGAGCGCTTTCCGAACAGGCAGATTCCGACAGAGAAAGTGTTTGCGAAATTAGCTAAAGACTTTCGTGAATGTGGGAGATTTAAACATTTGAAAGATTGATATGATTTGTGTTGTTTTTACCACGTTCTTCTTATGGTTAATAAAGTTTTGTTGTGTTCATCTTTTTAGCTTAAATAAAACCAAACACTATTTTCTCTTGAAAAGTTTTCTTAAATTTAGTTAGTACGAAAACAAAATGAAAAATGCAATGCTTCAAAAATGTGAATTGTTTATATGGCTAACTGATCCTATCAGTAAAATAAGATAGAATAGTATTTAATTACTCTATGCTATTTTTTTCAAAAGATTATAATACAACTGTATTTACGTTCTTGGATAGAGAAAAAAAATGCCTTACCAAAATCCATCAAAAAATATCCTTGAAAAAAAGATTGACTATCATACTAATATAAACCATAATTCTGACTTATGTAAGCTAATTCAATGTGGTTTAACACACCATTTACATGTATATAAATAAAATCCCGCGAACACCAAACTGAATTACTCGGTATATTCGAAAGTAGTTCATAGGTCTTTTTATTTTCATGTAGTTTTAAAGGGAATATTTAAGTTCAGATGATATTTATTTGTTTTTTGAATCAGTGTTCTCCCAGCAAAATTCCCTAGATTTTAAAATTTTATTTTATATTAAGAAATTGTAATAAACTGCAAAAAATAGCATAAAATACTCATTGAATACGACTCTTCAAGCACTCATTTGTTCCTAAACTACTGGGCTTGTTTCGGAATTTGAAATTCCTGCTTAAATACACGCCTTCTGCAGCTTGTATTTTAATATACTATTTGTGTACATATAATGATTTCTTTATCAAATAATTTTAGCACCATGTTGCTTGCATTATCACTAGTCTTTATCAAGGGATTCATACGTTACTGAATTTTATCACAGATAACAAACATTCAATCCGTTTCCCTCTAGTCTAACACTTTTCGAGATAATCACTACTAACAATTCAGAATTGGTAATTTCTATTTGTTGTAATAGCCAAAATTTTAATTTATTGAATTTAATACGCGGAGTTCGTAATGTCAATGCTATTTGAATTTGAATGTTCATATTTTCTTATGGTTTTCGTTATACCCAGTTTTCGTTTCTTTGATGTTCTACTCTTTGGGTTTGTGTCGCTGCTTTCAACTGTTATATACTTTATTTCTTAATACACCTACTTTGGTTATAAAAAATGTCACTTTATTTGTCAAAATTATAAAAAAATGTTATGCCCCAGGGCTAAAAATAATGCTAGCATTTCTAATGAGCTTGCGTAATATATCAACCTCTTTATCAAATTCGAAGTCATACTTGCATATATGACTTAATATATAGCTATGTCCTTCTTGACTATAAACTGTAAAATGATGAATTTGAAATAAAAATCTCACACTCTGCTTAAGATGCATAATCTAGTTACGAAATATCGTTATTAGTGACTTTGACGTTTGTTACACTTGAATATTCCAAATTAGCAGTATTATTTTAAAAAAACAATGTCATTTGAGTTTGAAAAATGACGTAACTTAAGATAATTTGAATTTGCTTACTAATAACGATAATAATTGCGTTTTGGATGATTGCTTCCAAACAATCAAAAGGCCGGGTTACCTCCACCTAAATATCAGTGTCTTAAACGAATCTTCATAATCTCATTTCTTATTTTATTGTTCTACAAGACAAAAACAAGACCCGGATTAAAAATGAGTAGTAATTATTCAACAGAATCTACAGAATTAACTTCAAGCGACTCTGATACCTCCGAAGGTTTATTAAATGCTAATTGGGTGTCATGTATAACATATATTTTTATTTTATTTTTAGGCGTTGGACTGCGATCTTCTGGTGCCTTATCAAGTGGCCGTACCGTTAAAGAAATCGATGAACAACTTTCGACGCTCAAAAAGGAAAATTTTAATCTTAAATTACGAATATATTTTTGGAGGAAGGGATGGGTTCAAATTTTAGTGCAGTTAAAGAAGATATTATGAAGAAATATATCGAGTTGCAGGTCCGTTGTTTATACTTATAAACCGTCGGTCGCGTCATTAAATGTTGTTGTTGAAGGTGGAATTGGCAAATCTTCAAAAGGAACTTGAAAGCAAACAGGAGCTTCTTTGTCAGGCGGCTAAGGCAATGGAAATTGAGGAAGAGGAAACAAGAAAGAAATATCTGTTCGGGATCAAGAAATACACGATCTTAAGGATATTTTGGAACAGATACAGTATCAATTAAAGGTAAAAGACTTTTCCTCTGTCTAATCGTTACTTTACTATTGAAATATGTTCTTTCTCTTATTAGTTAATTTTTTCACATTCAGGTTTTATTAGTTTAATTACTTTACACTTGTTTCTATTATCATTGTCCAAGGATTTATTTTGAATGACGCGACGTGGCTGCTCAGAGTTTTACAGATACATACATTTAACATACATTATTGCTATAATTGAAGACATGAATGAATAAAGGTCTATGTAACATGTTTCATGTTTTATGTGTGAATTTATTAAATAGCACAGTTGAAAAACCAAACAGCAACAAATACGCAACCACCTTCATTTTCTCTATAAATAAAACTTCTAACATAACACCCGAATAACATATTTATCTACGTATGTCTTCATTTGTTTGGTCCACGAGGACCTCTTTTAAGTAGAGGTAGCAAGGAAACAATCCATATGTTTGAAATAGCCGACCTCTAAGCGAAGATTTTTTCAAGACTACGAGGATATATTGAAAAATTCTTAGTCTACTATAGAACCAAACAAAATTTCAATGTCAAAATATTTTATTACTCAACATATTCTCCTCTTAATTGGATACATTTATTACAGCGAACCTGCAACGTCTCTAGACTTTTCAAAAAAAATGTTTCTTCTTGCTCTGCAAACCAGACCTCCACAGCTTCTATTACCTCCTTGTTGGAAGAAAATGTACGACCTTTTAAACTTTTTTCAGTTGAGGAAAGAGGTGATAGTCGGACGGAGCCAAATCGGGTGAATAAGGGGGTGTTCTAGTAATTCAAACCCTAAATCACGAATTTTTGCATGGCAACATGAGATTTGTGTGCAGGGGCGTTGTCCTGCAAAAACAAAACACCTTTGGATAGCTTTCCGCGTCTTTTCTCTTTAATATTTTCCCGTAGAGTGGTCAGTAATGTCGAATAGTAATCTCCAGTTATTGTTCTACCCTTATCCAAAAATCAATCATGATTACTCCATGGCAATCCCAAAAAACTGAAGCAAGAACTTTTCCAGCAGATTTTTGGACACGAAACTTCTTAGGTCTTGGAGAACCAGAGTGTCGCCATTCCATCGATTGTTGCTTTGTTTCTGGATCGTAGAAATGTACCCAAGTCTCATCCATAGTAACAATTCGGTTTAAGAAGTCTACATCGTTTTCAAATCGAGCACAGATCGAACGCGATGCTTCTACCCTTGCACGCTTTTGGTCAACATTCAAACATTTGGGGATCCATTTTGCAGCAATTTTTCTCATGTCCAAATTGACGTGAACCATATGATGAACGCGTTCGTATGAAATATTCAGTGCTTCAGATATCCGTTTTAGCCCAATTCGACGGTCTGATAAAATCATGTCATGAACTGCATCGATATTTTCGGGGACTGACACAGAAACTGGCCTTCCCGATCGGTCATCATCTCAAAATTTTACCTCTTTTGAAGCTTGCATTCCAATTTTGACGGTCGCATACGAAGGACATTGATCACCAAGGGTATTAAGCATATCTTCGTAAATCTGCTTACCTCTTAACCCTTTTAAATACAGGTACTTGATGATGGCTCGATACTCCAATTTTTTGATTTTCACAATTTCGGTGGATATCTTTTTTCATTTAAATTTTTGACGTCAAACTTTACACTGACACTTCTAATAAGTTATTGTTCGTTGCTATGGTAACGCAATATTTTGTTTATGCAAGGAACTGGTCTAGGCTAACTAGATATCAATACATCCTCGTATATTTATTCATGCAACCATTAGACAGACGTACATTTTAACCATCAATCACCAATCGATTTTTCTCAAAAATCCGACACAAGATTGCGAAAACAATTTTGCTCTATCTCTAATGAAATCGGCTATACTATTACAGTTAAGTAGAAGCAATGATAAATAATAAATTGAAACATCACTTGATATTATTACCATAAAAAGAAGCGTTATCGAACGTTTGAATTAGTAAGTTTATATGCACTAAAATTCAAATTACTTTGTGAATTATGATTTGAGGTTTCACGGAATCTGGCAATAGCGTATGTAGATTATTTTTAAAACTAAATTAAAACTGATTTTTGCTATAATTAATCACAAATAATATTAGTAAAAAGATTAATAAATAATTATCGAATTATTTAAATACATTTAACCGAATGTTCAATAAAATTTGGTGCTGATAGTCTTTAAATTTGACTCACGATACCCCACGAACGCTCGCAAATTATATTTTGTTTGCAAAAAAGATCCGTTAAAAAGATATTTCCGCGGGTATTTACCAAAAATGGTCATCTAGTCAACTCAATTAATCTAGCACTGATCCTATGAAGTATATGCTCTAAGTATACGAAACATTTTTTAAACAGTGTTTTGAAAAACAAATGAGTTCTTTGGCAAGCACTTTCAAAACGTGTCATTAACAACTTGCAATACAAAAATAAAAAAATCTGTAATTAGAGTTATTGGTTTTATCTTTCAAGATGATTTTTTTTCTATAGGGTGCCAGATGGTACTGACGTTTGGACCCTTTTGTTTATTGGAAGTAGTATTGCACAGTACGAATAGTCCGTAGCTGGGGTAGTTGCTTCGTCAGGTCTAAACCAATAATTTAAAAGGACTTTCCGGGACTTTCAACATGCAAACAAACTCAATATTACGTTTTTATGATGATGACGATTGCTTACTATAAGTTCCTACGAAACTCTTTTTAAATTATTGGCTTAGACCTGATGAAGCAAGTACCCCAGTTGCAAAACGTTACTTTATACCGATAACCTGAGTGCAATACCACTTACAATAAAAAGAGTCCAGAAGTTGGTACCATCTAGCAAACTATACAAAAAAATAAAAATTCTCACGTGATATAATTGATCTTAGTACACGTTTCTGTTACGCCATCCATCCATCTAATTTTTATATGATCACAGGTCACATATAAAAACCATTTTTTTTTATTTTCAGAATGAAAGGCAGGAATTGAAACAAGTTGCATTATGTGCTGAAGCATTTGATTTAAACAATGAAGAAGACGACTCGTTAGATATTATTAAGAAACTTCAAGTTAAGATACAGGAACTTCAAGATGAGGTTAGTTTGTATATTGAACCAACTACTTTTAGAGTTTTACAGCTTTAAGTAACATATGGACACTAAAAAGTGTACCTTGGTTTGCAAAACAGAATTAAATAACGGTATCCGAAAATGAAAATACATAAATATGTTTGCGAACTATAGAGGTTGATTAATTCTTAACGAAGTGGTTTTTTTTTTATGGTTTTTTTCAAGGATATCTTTCAGGTAGCATAGTGTTTCGTAACATGGCCCAGTGGTTTGTTTCATAATAGATTTAGAACGTTAACAAGGAGATTGATCAAAATATGGTAGCAGTTATTTAGAGGGAGTTTTCATAGGAGGATTTATTGAGCGCTATTTGTCTACAAAAAATAGAGACATATGCTTAATAAAATGGAATCTCAATAAATAAGGTTATAACGTAAACAAGTTTCGTCTAAAAAAATGTTCAGAGAATAGAAAAAGTATGGTCCAAATACCTGGAAAACGCGTTCAGCCCGCAATAAAAAAATTGATACGTTTAATCAAAAATACATCATGATGTATTTCTGGTTTAATTTAAAACAACCGTATGAAATTTTTTAATTTGTTTTTTACTTCAAATCTCATAAATAAGATGGAGAGTTATGCAACGGTTTTGAAACCGAAAACGCCCATTTTTTTTACTTTTTTCGACGGATTAGGTTAATACGTTACGAGTCCCTCAATAAGTACCTATAGACAAACAAATAACGTGCACCTTTGTTTTGAAGTCGCCATGATAGAATGGACGGATCTATCACTGTCACGTGACGCATGGGAAAATAACAAAAACTACTTCAATAGCACGTTTCAGTCAAAGCGATGTAAGAGAAAAAAGTTCCGTCCTAGTGTTATCTTTTTCTATCAGTTTTACCAACACGAACCTTCGAAAATACTCTGAATTTTAAATTATCACCAAAAAGTCAACCCAAGCCACAGATTATTAACCTTTTCTGTAGCCATGTTGATATCTTAATAAAAATAAATTACAGGTACTTAATAAAAACAATTTTAAATACTTACAGAAGACAGAGGTAATAGTAAACAATTTAGTCTTGAAAAAGACTGTTTGTAAAAAGCAACAAAACGATCAAAGAAGATAAAAACCACGTAGAACAAGCCCAAACACAAAACTCAAACGAATAATTAAAAATTTTAAGGTTAGCTTGACTTGGGTTGATTTTGGTGATAATTTAAAATTTAGAGTATTTTAGAGGATTCGTGTTGGTAAAACTGACAGAAAAGATAGCACTAGGGCGGAACTTTTTTCTCTTACATCGCTTTGACTGAAACGTGCTATTCAGCATAATATGATATGATAAATTGTGAAAAGGTTAAATTCATGCTTCGACTTATCACTGTTAACCTAAAATACATGTCAACTTCATTGTTAACCTAGAAAATATATGACACATCTTGTATATCTTCTACTTCTACCTACAAATTTCCACTCGTCACGTGATATTTTAGTGTCGTCCTTCAGTGCTCTCTTTCTAGTATTCCGGGTTCATTTTTCCGTATAAAGCGAATATAGCGTTACTCATTCGGGTACACTTATATTTAGTCTGAGACGAGCCCTATGCACTATGTTCGGACAGTTGACATTTTCTGACTATACCTTGTAGTATGGGAAGATTATGAGGAAACGCCCAGTTTCAGAAAAACGATAGAAACATCTTGTCGGACTACACGTAATTAAGCCACTCAAAAACTTACAGCTGGTTATTTATAAATGATACTTTTTGTCGGTGGACACCCAGACTATTAAATATTTCATTATCGAATTATCTAAATAATAAATAATTGGACATTTGTTGGTTTGATCTTATGAAAACTTCAAATGTTAAATTTTTTTAGGATTTTGTATACATAATCAAGTAGTACTTCTCAATTGTGTTGACAGTTGTAATTATGTGTAATTGTGGTAAAATGACGCGAGGAATTGCAACAAATAAAATTATAACAAAGTAAATTGTTTCATGAAGAGAAATCTTTTCGGGATATTTGCGAAAGAGATCAATGTAGCCAAATCGACAGTTTTAGATATTATTAAAGGGTTTGGGAAAACTGCATCTGTTGCAGCACAGGCCGGTCACATAAAGTAACTTCCAGAATGCAAAGCTCGCTTGTTCGTATTTGTAAATCTGGACGAAGAAGTACTCTAAAAGATATTAAAGCGAAATGGGATGAAGTAACTAATGTTAGCTTATCTCGCGAAACATGCCGTAGATGGATACATAAATCAAACTTGCATTTTTATAAGGTATTTAAACTACAAATGTTTGAAGTAAATATTTAGTAAATAATTTGAGGCAAATGAAAAACCGTTGCTTACGGTGGGTAAAAGAAGAGCATCTTGGACATTAGATTGGAAAAAAAATATTTTCACCGATGAATCAAGATTTGATGTTCCTGTTGGGGATTGTCGTAAGTGAGTCATTAAAACAAAATAAGAAGCTTTCCATAAAGACTGCTTAAAAAGGACAATTAAGTTTCCTGCATGTGTACTGGTTTAGGGCAATATGTCAGCATACCGGATTAGGGAGGCTACATTCTATCGATGGAAGTATCAATGCCCAAACATACCAGGTAGGTAATTCTTAAGGATAGCTTGTTGCCTTCAATTCCAAATTGATCGCCTTCAGGAAATTTTATTTTTCAACAAGATGAAAAAAGCGATTGGAAGATTCTAACATCAGTGTTCTAGATTGGCCTTCAAGTAGTCCTGATTTAAATATCAGGTCCGTGTGGCATAACATGAAGAGACAATTACGAAATGACCCACAACGAAATGTTCCTAATTTGCAGCACAAGTTACAAAATATATGGGATTCTTTCAGTCCAAATCAATGTGACGCACTTATTAAAACTATGCCTGCACGAATCAAAGCAGTTATTAAGGCTAAAGGTGACGTAACGCCTTATTAAAACAAGTTGTCCGAATATTTGTGTCCATCAAATTTAACAATAACATAATAAATAATCTGCAATTGGTTTCTAAGGTGATATACAGTGTGTAAAAGCCAAATGGAATAAATTCATTATTTCTCTTACTGTACATATTTTTGAAAAAACCCGAAACACGTCAAACTTAAAATCATAAAATGACATTCTATCACGTGAAATTTTCATCCCTACCATCAACCCCCTTCGAATGACAGGTGCAACCCCTAATTTTTTTAATGGGAAGTATAGGCTTGTGATACATCGTTTGAAGGTCTCTTCTTTCCCTGTACAAAGAGTGTTATCTGTTTTCATTTTATTGCAGGAATTAAAAAAAAAATTTGCTTTATAATTACATCTAAATAAATTTGTTACATAGATGCATTTTTATTAAAAAATGATATTTATGCAAGAACAGCTAAAGTCCGAATATATTTGTGTTAGGGCTCGTATAATGAACGGACATACGTCCGCCTGTATCTAAACACTGTATCTAAAAAACTTACTGGTTTAATTTTTATGAAATTTGGCATTATTTACAATACCGTAGATCTGATCAGATTGTGGGCAAAATATGTCGAAGTTTTTATTCGAATTAATTTTTTTTCAAACACGTATGTCAATAAGAGTGCACTATTTAAATTTTGTGTAATTTTTTTTTTCGCGTATGTGGCAATTCTGAAGTTAGACAGCTATCAATTTATGATTGTTTTGTGAAATCTCTGGTTTACGCTAATAAGCCAGAAATAATTCCTGACCTCAAAGTCGTCATCCAACTCGGTATCAGTAAGATACAGCTATATCTTTTCCTAAAAACCATCGAAAATTTTATGAAAAAAGTAGAGGCCTGTCATGATAGCCGTGGGGGTCATTGGCCGGATATTTTATTCCATACATAATCGGAACTTGTATTCTTTATAATGCAATATAAATATCACAACTTACTCAAAAAATACGTGTTTTTCTTTTGTAACGAAATAGGGTGCTCTAATTGAGACACTCTTTATAAGGCAATTTTGTTTGTTGCTTTTTCGAGGCGCTTTTTATACGAGTTTTACAAGAAACGCTTGTTTAATTGATGGACTTTTCCACCGAATTAATTGAGTTGAAAGAAGATGCACTTTCACTGAATCATGCTCAGAACGGCATGCGATCGAATACCTTAACAGATACAAGTGTGGTAGAAATTAATAAGTAAAAGTCAAGTTTTACCTTTCATTTGATACCATTAGACTGTTTGTCTTTGTATGAAGACACTCTCACTGTTGCCGTGACTCCGAAACCTGAGCTTGGTACATGGGTCAGTTGTACAATATCCTCTTAAAGTTTACGGTTTAATTTCTAAGGATACAATTGTGACAAAAATTATCGCCTAGGAAATTAAACCAAACTTGAAGCGGAGAGATTGTACAACTGGAGCTTAGGCGATTTGTAACAATATTTGGGGGATGAAGGAGAAAATGGTGATATTTTTGCAATTGATTGATTGGTGCTTGATACGCTTAGTTGCAGACGGATCTCTCTCTTCGTGATTGATTATGTTTTATTGGCAGTTCGTACTTCTGTATTTTTACTTGATTAATCCCCACGAGTATTCTAAATTATTGTAAAATTTAGAAATTTATTAAATATGTATACATCACCTTTTTGCAATGTCTATACCGTTTATTAAAATATATTTGTGTAAACTTTTTTATGTGCAAAACTTGTTACCGTTATAATTTTTTTAGTTGAATAAATTTGCTCAATAAACTCTTGTTTGAAAACTATACTCTAAAGAATAATTGCTAATTTAAACTTTGAATTTCTTGGCAGGTCTTTTTATGATTAATTTCCTTTTGTTAATCGTGTGGAATTCAAGAAAATTGATTCTTTGATTCTGTCAATTCACTTAAAAATCAGGAACAATTTTTTGTATTCTCTTAATTTATCCACTGTATATAATTGTTTTTTGAAGTTAAATGTCTTCTGCGCACTCTGAATGTAAGCCCTACTAGGTGGAGGTGGGATGAACAAAAATAACTTACAATTGCCTCAATAAGAGTATACTTATCAATAAACATTTTTTGGAGGAAACTTACCTGTATTAAATTACTTCTTCACATGGACATCTTCTTAACTATAAGGGATATGGCGTAGTCTCGATCTGTTTTTCGAGATTCGTTTAATGGTGACAAAACTAACCCCAAATTTAATAAATATATTAATATATTTAATTTAATAAATGTTTCTTTTGCTTTAATTTTTTTTCTTGAAATGATGTTGATATCATGCAATTTTTACCGAATACCACTCGTTTGTTTTTGAGTTAAACCCGAAAAGTGACCTTTTTGGAATATTGCAGCAGCCTTAAAACTCGGTTGTTGTTTAACATACAAAAAAATTCTTTAAACTTTTCTAAGTAGAATTCTATTGTCAAAACAGAATTTTTATTTATCTATTAGTTATAGCTATTATTCGCCCTTTATCTAGTAGCGTTTGGAAAAAGAAAAACTCAAGAAAATATTTAATGTCTAATATTTAAATATGGATATGTGTAAGAAAATGGTTGGGTAGGTATTACGTGGTCCTTGGAATGAAATGTTAACACTATACGTATTGGGTTGTACAAGGGCATAATTATTTGAAACTATTTGTTTAACGCAGTAAAGAATTAATATCTTGTTAAATAGATTTAAGCATTGCTTGAGCTTTGTTTTCTTTAAGATTACTGGAAAGGAGCGAATAATAGTTTTATTTTTGTTAATTATTGTATTGGGTATATCCCCACAAAATATACAGGGTTTGCCATTACTCCGGCCTCGGTTTCTAGTGTTTTTGTTTAAATGTTAGCATAATATGTTTAATACTATACTCATTTCTATTGAAAAGCTACATATTTTAGAATTTTTTTAATACAGGATGTGTAGTTTTTGCTGGACAGCATAAAGTTACACTTTTTTAAATAACAGCCCATCAATTTTTTTATTATGTTCGAAGGAATATAAATATTTTTTAAATTGATAACGTTGTCATTTTAGAGTAATTTCTTTAAAAATTCAGCATCGGATAGAAATGGTCACAAAACTGGTGTTTTTGAAAAATTTTGGAACTTGTTTTTGTAAATTCGTACGGTAGAGGTAAATCCGCAGTGTTTAAATAGTCTAAAAAAAATTTTAATTCGCCATACTTATTTTGCATGAGACCGTTAATTTTCAAATTTTTCAATTTGCTGAAACTTGTTTTTTTTTTAAAATGGCGCACTAATTTTTTACCCCACATCTTATAAATAAGATGGGGAGTTATGCGTTTCCAAAACGAAAATTTTAAAACTCCTTTTGTTTGCACTTTTTTTTGTTTAATTTACTGTTGGTTCGATTCGAATTAACAGGGTCGGTAAACTACAAGGCACTTGTTTAAAGAAAAAATGTCAGAACAGAAGAGGTAGAGTTACAAGTAGTTACAAATCGAGATGCTAGCAACAAACAAATTAGTGAATGTGTGGGGAGGATCTTACTGTCGTGGTTTCCTTTTTTATGGGGGTTCATAAATGATTACGTATTTCAAAAAGATCCTACTACACAAGAAGCAATGAAAAACAGAATAAAAACCGCATTTTCCAACGTCACACACTAGCTGTTACAAATAATGACCAGAATTTTGAACTCTTGTTAAATTAATATTTATTTTCATTTTTTTTTTGTTTTTGAATGGGATCCCTCTTTATGTTTTTGTTTAATAGACAAAGCCTACTAAATTAAACCTGTTTGATTAAAATAATCTCAATAACTGTCAATGTTAGGAAAAAAATGTATTAGTGCAAATTGATAGAGAACTAAAAAAAACTACATTAAAAACAGTTGAAAGAAATCAAGTGAGCCATTTAAAAAAAAAATGAGTTTTAGCATTTTGAAAATTAGCGCATACAAAATAGGTATGTCGAATTAAAAAAAAATGTAGACTATTTAAATACTTCTAACTTACATCTACGAATTTACAAAAACAAATTCAAAAATGTCCAAAAACACTTGTTTGGTGACCACTTCTTTTTTGCTAAATGGGACCCGTACACTTCGCCAAATGGACACAACGCCGAAACTTGGACACAACGTCGAAACAATTTTTTCTGTTTTTGCTTTTCGACGTTGTGTCCACATTCGACGATATGTCTAATTACTGATTTAGGTAATTTCGGAGTTATGTCCAGTTACGGCGATATGTCCAATAATACGTTTGGACGTTGTGTCCAAGTTTTGTCGTTGTGTCGATTCGACGTTATGTCCATTCGGCGAACTGTTCGCACGACTCTGCTAAATTTTTAATGAAATTGCTCCAGAATGACAACGCCGCAATCGATTTAAAAAATATTTTTTATTTAAATTAAGTCTCCATCGAACAGAATAAAAAAATTGGTAGGTTGCTATTCAAAAAGGGTAACTTTATGCTGCTCAGCGAAAACTAAACACCCTGTATAAATATGTTTTTAAATATCGTCGGCTTAACATGCAAATGTTGTATGTCCTAAAATATAAATTTTACAGAGCGCAATTAAAACAATATAACGGTCGTATAGATAATGACAAAATTATCAAAAAATACTAACTGCTTAAAAATGGCCTACAATCTGATTGAAACCAAAATATTTTGAAAAAGGTGCCTTTCATTTATTTATGGGACTTACTACATTTTCTTTCTTATTTCTAAAACATTTACGGACTTTTTTAGAATCGAGAAATGGAAGGTAAACAGATATAAAAGCAAAACAGTTCATTGAAACATTTGTATTGAAACTTGAATAAATCAGTAAAAACAAAATAATTAATATATTATTACAGCAACATAAGACAGTGATGAAAAAATTCTTAATTCTTAAATGGCAAATTGTCGTAGAATTGATGATAGTCCTTCTCCAGACTTGATTTTAGAAACTGCAAGTGGTCGTATTTTTCTTTTTTTATTGGTAGAGGATGTTGGTACAACTCAGGAAGCTCTTCGTAATGAATAGGGATGGTTTTACTTACATTTCTGTACTGCAGTGGTGTATAATCTTGAGAGTGTCGTAGTTTGTACATCACAGATCCATCAGGATTGTATTTTATGGCGCGTATATCTGTTACGAGGGCATCGCCTACCTTTCGACCCGGTCTTATCGAACTTAGAAATTTTACATTGGTAAAATTTTTTATTAAAAAATTTATAATCTAAATATTTTACATGATATGGGCGAGGCTGTGATCGTGCATGAAGGCAGACTCCAACATAATCAGCTGGAACGTTTATATTCATATTGCGTAGTTTACGTTCTATTACCGAATGCATGGAGTCTGCCTCCATCTGCGTATGGCCCTTCTCAAGGTATTTCTGTTCTATGCTAACTTGATGTTGCATAGCCATGTTGATTAATGCATTGGCAAGTGTGGTGTTTCGGTTTTGCGAAGTACAGCCATCACTCCAAAAAATAATGTCCTGATCAAATTTCCTTCTTCAAATACATGAGTAAATGTTGCTATAGACAGACTTTCAATATTTTTGTCCTTGCACCACACATTTTTGTAATATTTATAAACATGTGATTTAGATTTCCATATTGGTTCTAAATAGAGTTTACTTGAACTTGCTCTACAATAATGAGATTCAAGTTTCGGAATTTGTTCCACAAATTCTTGCAAAGAAGCCTTCGCTCTATTGCGGATAGTAGTAACAACTTTAGTTTGTTCCACATTCTCTACATGGTCGGATTCTTTGTTATCCTTTAACTGAAATTCAGAATATTTCCATATATTTATCATTCTTTCGCTCATCCCAATAGTATTCAAAAACATTTGTTTACATACTCGAACTGAGTCCTCCTGCTTTTTAAATAGTATACGGAAGAGGTCTTCCGCCTAGATGTCAATTCGGTTTTGCGATTCCGGTGTCGTTTGGTTTCCTGATTTTTAACTGATAAATTAACGAAAGTTTTTCTTTGGCTCCAGTTCTGTTGGCTCCAAAAATTATAAAATATATCGTTTCTGTCTTTCTCTGTAAGTTTATAACACTGTAATGCCCTTTCCTTCTTTTTACATAGCATTGAAGAAAGCTTGCAATTACAACGAGGTCCCATT
Source organism: Abscondita cerata (assembly GCA_030710515.1). Classification (NCBI taxonomy): domain Eukaryota; kingdom Metazoa; phylum Arthropoda; class Insecta; order Coleoptera; family Lampyridae; genus Abscondita; species Abscondita cerata. Next base: position 22,266 of record JALBCR010004581.1, on the reverse strand, counting down.
ATTCTTCTTGGCCTTTCAGTAGTTACCCATACATCTCCTACTTTTTTCTGCCCAGATATTCCTCTCCCTTTTCTCTTTTTACGTTTATTAACGTTTTCCTTCCAAGTTTGTTTGTTAACCAAATGTTTCTTTTGTCTCTTCTTTTTTCAAAGTTATTATTTGATGTTACTTCATGACGGTTTCTGTCCATTACGATATTACTTTTTTCCCAACTTTATTGGATTCATCAGAAGAATCATTTATTGTTCCATCGTATTCAGGATTATAATTTGGATCATTCATGTCATTTTCTTTGTCGGATTGATTTTCTTGGCTATAATTTTCTGCACAACTTGCCTGAAATTCTGCTTCACGATCTGTTTCGTTAATACTTCCATTTTGTTTTAATATGACGTCTGTAACATCTTCTATTTCAACGTTATCTTGCTGATCAACTACGTCTTTTTCTACATTTATTAAATCTATGTTTATAATATTATCACCATTGGGCATTAAATTACAGTCTTGTAGTGTATCATCACAGTTATTCTCATCTACTAGTTCTTCGTAGTAGCCATCAGTCTCAATTAAATAATTGGTAACTTCTGAATATCTAGGATTAAATCATTTCCACTAATAGCGTCATCTCCGTCACGAACAATATCATGATTTGTTTGAACAAAGCTTAAATTAGTATTGAATGTATTTATATTAGCTTCTGTCCGTAATGCAGTTGCTAACATTAATATTTTCTTTGCTCTTGAGTTACAATGCGCCATTGTACAACAGATACAATGCACAATCTTCAGTAAGTACAGTATACTGAAATGAAAAATAAAATTGAAAATGAACGTTGAATAATCGCGATTATTTATTTTGTTTTAAAACTAAAGTTTAAGGTAAGTAAATAGAAAAAATAATGTACGCCATTGGTACATCGCAAAGACGAATGACGCGACGGTAATGTACAATTAAATTATTTACATTAATGTACGATATGAACGTAAGTCCCTTATAATTTTAGTTTGTTTTATTGTTATTTAACATGAAAATGTCGTAACTCCAATATAACTTAAACATCATTTATTTAACTTAGTTTTTGAATAATTAGTATATACAATTTCATACAGTCAAGAAAAACATTGAAACAAATAGTAATCCAAACTTTAACAACTGCATTTGTATTAATACGTACGTTTTTAAGTTATAATTTGATGCTGCACATCACACCATCAACAACATGGCTACAACTGGAGTTACGACGTTTACATATTGGTTCTCACTGTGCATGGACTTACGACATTAATATAATCAGTTTTTAATGCTTTTAAATAATACTGGACTTACACCAGTTACAGAGTTGGTAGAACTGATTAATTTGCACAAGATGGCATTAATAACCTATTTTCGACCGAAATTGGACTTACGACATTTACATGTTAAGCCGACGATATGCAGCTTTTTAATAGAAATAAGTGTAATGCTAAAGACTTCATGCTGGCACTAGAAACCGAGGTCGGAGTAATGGCGAACCCTGTATATTTCTGAAATCTGAAGAAAAATGCTTTTTTAATAGACGTCATAGTGACTTACTTCAGTTTACATTAAAAAATACAACTCTATATTCCAAGGAGAAGTTAGCGAGTTAGACATAACTTTCCAGTCATAGATTTAGAAAACTTTAACACCCGACCGAATCTATACAATTCATAATTTTGCGAAAATATTTAAATTGTTTCACAAAATATTTTATATACCGCCAGAACTACATTACTTCTTACCTCAGAAATTAATTATGACATTTTAGTGTTTCCCAATTTTTTCAAAGAATCCCAGCTTTTATCACAAAAAATTTTACACATCTATGAATGTAAAAATTAGAATGTAGTTTGTTAATTTAAACGGCGCGATGACAACTTTTGTTTAATGGTATTGATTAGAACTATAGTGCAATTTTTATTAAGTCGTAGATATTACACATGGTGTAAAAGTGTTGAAACTTCTTAAGATTAGGGCTAATCGAATTTTAAAAAATTTACCATGCATAAATTAAAGGAAATTTAATATCTTAGCAAATGCATATAACAGTTAACTGTAACGACTGTGAATGTTTTATGTGCATTATCGTTATCAGTTGCTTAATGTTTATTTCAAATACCAGTATGGAATTAGCTTTTAATCTGTTTTTTTCATAAATTTATATTGTAATACATATTTATTGTTTGTTTAAACTTAAAAATAATGAAGAAGATTAACGAGTACATTATGAATGCTGATTGTTTCACGGCAGATTAAAATTGAATTCACCGCGGTTTTTAAAGGGATTAATGTGTCCTCTTATCGAGAAATACAAGGCTATACATTTAAAAACGATGTTTACTGATTGAAGGTTTGTCATCTACTAACTGTATTACTAGAAAAGGGTCTATGACATAGCGCCGAATGGACAAAACGCCGAAAATGCTTCTGTGGACAAATCGCCGAATGTGGTCAAAACGCCAAAAAGTAAAAAATGACGCCTTAGCGATCGTAACCTGGCGTCGTCCCCGAACTCCAACAAAATCAGCGGACAAAACGCCGAAAATGTTCTTGTGGACAAAACGCCGAAAATGCTTTCGTAAACAAATCACCGAAAATGTTTCTGTGGACAAATTGCCAAAAATGTTACTGTGGACAAATCGCCGAAAATACTTCTGTGGACAAATCGCCGAAAACACTTCTGTGGACAAATTGCCGGAAATATTTCTATGGACAAATCGCCGAAAATGCTTTCGTGGACAAAATGCCGAAAAGGTTTTTTGTGGACAAAATGTCGACAATATATCGCAGAACGGATTGGTATATAATCGTCATGAAAGATTTTGTCCAAAAAATCACTGGATTGGGAAGTATCCAAAAATAACATAAGCAGTTTAATATTAATCAAAATAAAAGTAAGGTACATACACTAAGCATCAAAATTAACGCACCACCAAAAAAATCCTAAAATTCAAAGTCCAATGTTTACCATTTTAATTTTGACATTAGTTTAATGGATGTACAGGGTGAGTAAGAGAATGTTTTTGCATTGATTTTTAGAACACCCTGTGGGGCGTTCCAGTTATGCCATTTGATGACTACCATAATCCAAAGGTAGCCCAGTCTTTTCCCAACAATTCGTTTTTTACTCATGTTTTATCTTTTTTTAACGAAAAAGCACGCTTTTTAAAATTATCAGACTAATTTATTGAAAAAGAAGAAAAAAGGAATTTAACATGTCAGACAAGGCAGGTTAAGGAGAAAAACAAAAGAAATTTAACATGTTTAAAGCTGAGCCACTAATACCTAAGAAAAAAATAAACTCAGCTTTCAAATTTATTTCAACCTATTGAACATGGAAAATAAGTAAAGGTGACGAGCAAAACTATTCATCTGAATTTTATAAACGAATGGTAATAATAACAACTTAATTTCTAGCATGAACCATCGATATTAAACCTTTGTACGACCTAGAAATCGAAATACGCCGTATTGATTTGTTCTTTTTAGGTAATGATGGTGTAAAAGTCTTTTTCAACAAATTAGTCTGATAATTTTGAAAAGCGTGCAGTTTCGTTAAGAAAAGAGATGAAAACAAGAGTAAAAAAACAAATTGTTGGGAAAAGACTGGGCTATCTATTGATTATGGTGGTAATCAAATGATGCATTTGGAACGATCCACAGGGTGTTCTAAAAATCAATGCAAAACATTCTTTTACTCACACACCCTGTACATGCCTTAAACTAAAGTCAAAATTAAAATGGTAAACATTGGGCTATTCCTGAAGAAAAAATAAAACATTGAAATTAGACCAGCGAGGTGCCGGAAAATCATCTTTGAATTTTAGGATTTTTTTTGGTGGTGCGTTAATTTTGACGTTTAGTGTATATCGAGTTCTCAAAATGTCATTTTTATTATAAGATGCATCAAATAAGTGTAATTTATATTTGTTTACCAGTTTACCTGTACGTTGATCTTATCAATCCATAAGAATCAGACAAAAGGGATTGCTCGAATTACAGAAACATTGTGTATACTAGGTTGTCCGGACATTTAATCATCCGACAGTTAAATATAGGACCACGGACATATAAACACAACGACCTGTAATAACACCGACATTTACACATACATGGTGACCCAACCAAACTACAAGGTGACCCAGCCAAACTACAAAGTTCGATTGCTCAGTTATTAAACAGGATATTGACGTCTGGTTTTTATTTATTTAATAGATATCCATTAGTTCAACTTTTTAAAAATATTGTTTCTATATACAGGTGGTCCTAAACTAGGTAACTGGACCAAAGTTGGGTTTTTTTGAATCTAACATTATGTATATCTACACATATTTGGATTTTCTGTTAAAAAATAAGTAGAGTTTGTATACATGATTAGGGGTCTAACAGCAACTGTTACAGCGTTAACGAAAAAAGTCCCATCACAGCACTTACACCCATTGTATTTCTTGTCTATCTTTTCGCAGTTGGTCCCGTATTATAGTCAAAAATTCGGAAACTTGATCCCTGCTGACATTTTTTTAGATTCTATACAGGGTGGTCAAAAACATAAAATTATCTTTTTCTCAATTTTTCAAATGGAACACCCTACATACCGTGCGTTATTCGATTGCGATTTTTAAGAGCTTTCTAACGATATAACACACTTGGGTACTAGGACCGGAATTCTTTGAGATATTCCACAACTATTATTTTTGCGGAACTTTCACTCCAAAATAGGAGTAGCACTAAAATTGGTATACACACATTTTAAAAAGATGAGAAAAAGATAATTTTGTGTTTTCGACCACCCTGTATAGTATTTTAAAAAAAAAAACGTCAGTAAGGATCATGTTTCAGAATTTTTGACGAGAATAAGCGTCTAATTGCAAAAATATGAAAAGAAATAACAAAGGGTGTAAGTGCTGTGATTTTTCAAATATTTGATTTTTTTCACAGTAAATGTCAGTTAAATCTATAATAGTTGCTGCTAGACACCTAATCATGTATACAAACTTAAGTATTTTTCAACAAAGAATTCAAATATGCGTAGATATATAGGATGTTCCATTAAAAAAAAAACCAACTTAGGTCCAGTTACCTAGTTTAGGACCACCTGTATATGGAAATAATATTTTTAAAAAATACAACTAATGGATATCCATTAAATAAAAAAAGACAGAAGTCGATATCTTGTTTAATGATGGAGCAATCAAACTTTGTAGTTTGGTTGGGTCACCCGGTATAGACGTTGAATTACAACGACGTTTAAACAAGCTGACATTTCATCACTTATGGCCAGTTGCACCGACACGACTTAAACAACGCTTAAAAATTTAGATACAATTGTTAAAACCATAGCAACGATTGTTTTTAAGCGTTGCTTAAGTTTAAGTCGTGTTGGTGCAAGCGGCCAATAGACATATAATCATGGTAATAGTTAAACATTTGACAATTTAATCACATTTACATTAATATACTTATTGGCCACGATAATACACTAAACTTCCAACAACAATGACGTGTGTAAAGAGTAAACATACATAATCTTGCTATTGGTATTAACACTTTTTCCCAAAAAAACTAGAAGAGATTTTTTGACCGATTAATATATTCTTACAATACTAACCAATCAAATTTTCAATTTTTAAAAAAATGGACCAATAGGGATCTTTTATAGTGATAAAAATGGCTCTCGCTAAATGTCTAAATTGATCAAAATGTACCTTGCTTGACAGAATAGTCCGTCTGTCAACCTAAAAATTAATGTCAAACATTTGAAATTTAACCGAAATTACATGCTTTATCTAAAATATACATAATGTTATTGATTATAGTAAATGGTAGTAGGCTTGAATCATATATTAATCATCGAGGTTGATTTTGTATTTGGGTAGTTTTTTTATTGGGAACTCAAACACGTTTACTACTTTTGCGGCGATGTGGCCACAAAACATATAAACGTTTTCGGCGATTTGTCCACAAAAGCATTTTCGGCGTTTTGTCTGCGAAAACATGTTCGGCGTTTTGTCCACCGATTCAGTTGGAGTTCGGTGACGACGCCAGGTTACGATCGCTAAGGCGTCGTTTTTTACTTTTCGGCGTTTTGACCACATTCGGCGATTTGTCCACAAATTCGTCGTTTTGTCTATTCGGCGCTTTGTCCGGACCCCCTAGAAAACATATTTACACAAAATGTATCTACAAGAAAGAAAAAACTACCTGCTTAAGTAGGTCTTAAATTTTTAGTGAGGACACAATAGCTCTTCATAGAATTTGTAAGTAAAGGCGCCGGATTAACGTAGTTTAAAACATGAACATCTGGCTGCATTAGCGAGCGCTAATTGCAAATTTAAGTATTGGTTTATCGATCGAACATAAGTGAGATGATGTGTCATACTCTTTTTTCTGGATTTATGGTTATTACCCCTACTACTTTTCTTGTGCAAAATGTATTTTAATATTGTTTACCTATTACTTTATGTGTGTCAATCATTGTGCTCGTTTGGTATTAATTACAGTGTGTTTTTTTTAAATATGTACTCAATTGTGATTATTGGTAAGTTTTTTTTTTTAAGTTTGTTGATATCACTTGATTTTAGCTTGTGCATTTATAGATGCAAAATTAATTTAGAATTTATGTGTATAAAAATTTTTGTTATAATAAGTGGACTTCTTTACAAAAAAAAAAGTTTTTCTGAATCTATTTGGCTAACTTCTTCCAGTGGCAACCGTTACTCAAAAAGTGCATAAATAATATTTAATAGTATATTATGTAATCAGTTTTATAAACAGCATTTTACGGACGAGCGAAGCGTAGCGGGCTAAAAAACGAGTGTATAGAGATATTTATAAAACGAATTGCATACTATACTTTTTCTACGACCAACACGAAAATACTATAATTTGAAAATTCCTTCAGCTTAACAAATACGAGAGCAATACTAAATTAAATACCTAGGGAACTATAGATTAATAGTGACATTAGAAACATTTTGACAATTAAAATAACCCTATATAACTGACAAGTGATATAATGAATTTCAAGCCAAGCTTAGGCCGTTATTAAAATTTGTTGTTGTTAACTTCAGATCGTGCCTTAAACGCACAGGGACCGTATTGTCTAACTTTCAACCAAAAACGTAACGTTTTGAAAACGCTAAGCGTATTGCTAATGATGAATTCGTATAGCACTTCGTTAAGCAAGTCGATTAAGAGTATTCTGAAGTTGCCATACGTTTTACATTACGACAGTTTGTTTTAAAAGCGACGTGCACTTGCTGTGTAAAAGCTTGCGATAACCAATAACAAATAATCAAGGTGTATAATGAGTTGCCTATCCACAGCAGATTTAAATGTCATTAATTTCATTAGTTTTTCTCTAATCAATGTTTATTATAATTATAATTTTACAAATAAAGCATTTTAAAAGTATAAATTTACTTCTAACATTTTTTTACAATTATTGTACAACGTAACCTATAAAACGAAAGTATTATTATTGTAGTATTTACATTGATATATTACGTATTACTTTTTATAATCATGAATTGCCGTGAAATTTGATGATGGGATTGTCCTGTTAAAATAGATCAAAGTTAAGCCCCATCTAAAAGTAAATAAATTTGGGAGAGGGATTTGGAAGAATATAAACATGACAGTTTTGCATGTGCTGTTGCTCAAGCTGGATTTGAATATTAATAAATTAAATACCCATCAAATCTTTGGATAGCGCTTTAAAAAATACCTATCAATAACATATTTGAAAATTTTATGATATTTCACAAAAATAAGAAGTTTTCAAAAACTGACTACCGGTCAAATACTCGTCGTGAAAAAGTTATCCTGACATATTATAGTTATTAATTATTTCTGACATAGATGAGTTCTTCAAAAAGCATTATTCTGCTGTATAAAAGCAGTTGTTGTTGGAATTTATTGAAGAAAATCCATCGTTAGTTACGCAGAAAATATCAAATCAACATACGAGCGCAGATATGAAAGAAATGATGGAGATAACACAGAAATTAAATGTTACTCCGGGTGTCCAAAAAACTTGGAAAGAATATCGAAAGGTAAAAATATCAATATTTAATTTACTACATAAAGTCGACGCAGGTTGTCCATTAGCGATGTTCAACCTTAATTTTACAAAACACAGGAATCGTTTGTACTTATATGTAAGTATAGAACTTCGACTGTGGCTAGATGAAAATGAAGTCCACCTTAAAAAAAATATCAGACAAAAAGATTTGGTAATTATTGAGAAAAACAGGGTTGCAAGATCCAGTGGACAATTGAAACCTGCGTACAACTTGATGTTGTTGCATACAGAGTTAGAGCGACATTAAATGTCGCACCAAAAAGAAGCAGAGCCAGAACAATAGGGAGGCTAGAGCAACAGGAGGGGGGCCTCCTGTTTATGAAAAGATTGATGCTATCGAAGATAGGATTTTAAACACAATGGGTTGGTTATGCATAAAATTGTGTTTAAAAGTTTATATTTAATTAGGTGGAAAAACTATGATAGAAGGACATACCAGTGTTGCCGAGTCAGGCATCAATATTGAAAGAATTATTACAGCAGAAAATACTGTAGAAGAAGAAGATACAGAGATGCTCATAATACCTGAAGAAGAGAAGCAACCTGAAAGTAGCAATAGATTAACTCGCCCTCCAAGGAAACTAAAGGGAGCGGCTCCATTCGAAAAAATAATTTACGAGCTTCCATTGAAGCATCAAACAATCTCATGACAATACAAAAAGAAAAAAATAGGAACAAGGCAGAATATTACAAGGAAAAATTAGCACTTTTAAGAGAAGAGATTATAGTAAAACAGCGAATTGCTGTTGCTTTAGAGGATATAAGCCAAAGTTTGAAAATTAAATATTCTCAAAAATAACTGCCAACTTCTGTTATTATTTTAATAAATTGTCATTAACCAATTACAATTATTATTATATTCTTGTTAAATAACTTAATTAAAATACTGTTTTGACACTTTATATTCATTATTGAAATGATTTCTGACAAGGATTTGACGAATACGGCGACTTGCTACTAAATCGTTGTGCAAATTTTGATTTTCATCTGCAATATTTTTATGAGCATTATTATCGTTAGCGTCTTGCCCATTAATATCTTCTACTTCATCTTCATACAAGGGTACATTATTATAAACGCAGATATTATGGAGTACAGCACAAGCATTTATGATTTTTCCTGCCGTCTCTGGACTATAATGCAATGTCCTATGCTTTAACAAACACCTAAATCTATTCTTCAATCGCCCGTAGCACTGCTCTATCATTGAACGAATTCTTCGCATTGCAACGTTATATTGTGCTTCGAGTGTATTTGGGGGAGGTTCTGGTAAGAAAGGTGTTAGTAACCATTGGCGAAGAGGATACCCAGAATCCCCGAATAAATAAAAACTCCCTCTATGTTGAGCTGGCAAGTTGCGTAAAAATTCCAATATATTCTGAATTTTGCCAAATAAAGCTGTCGTGTGTACTCCCGGATATCTAGCGTTTACATTTGTTATTTTAAATTTATCATCACAAATCGTTTGTACATTTAGCGAATGATATCTCTTACGATTAACATATAAATGCTCGTTTCAATCGGTGTAACAATTGCTATATGGGTGCAGTCAATGCATCCAATTATTCCAGGTATACCAAATTTATTGAGAATTGCTGCTAACATTAGTCAATTCTCCCACTGTATTGGGAAAGTGGATGTAGCGATTTAAAATCTCTGGATTGTTTAAAGCATCAATCACCTCATGTACCAATCTTGAGACGGAAGGTTGACTAATTGCAACATTGTGATTGCTACCTGCATCTAATTGGTAGCTACTTCTAGCAAAGAATCGTAATGCTGCTAATAGCTATAACGTAAAAATAGCAATGTATATTATATAAATACTAAATGAAACATTACTAACTTTTATTCGAGTATTTGATCCATTCGTACGTCGCCGTAAATTCATAAAAGGTTCTAAAAGTGCCTCTAAATCTTCTACATCTACTTTCCTTAACCTAAATGTCCTAAATTGTTGAATAAAATTATAGTCAGTTAATTGAACGCATCGTTGGCTGCTATACGAAGCCGCTGTTGATCTTCAGCATTTTCAATATTATTTACAACATTTAGCACAAAAAACTCATCAACATTTGTCATTTCAACGTTCTAAAAATTAATGTGACAGTACTGTCATTTGAAAACGTAAAGCGAAACGCTCATAAATGGTGCGCGAAGCGCAAAGCAAATTCAGAATACCTATTTTGAAGTTGATCGCGTTGCCATGCGCAAATTGACGTCGCTGTGCGAATTTGAGTTAGAGAACACGGCCCCAGGGCTGCTATTCTTGATCGTTCGTATACAGGGTCATTGATAGTCGATGGTAGGTTAGACGTTTATGGAAAACGGAGCATAGGAGTAATCTGAAAATTTGGCTACTGCCATAAATAGACACGGTCTATCTTTCTAAAATATTTTCATTTTAGCGGTGTTGCCGCTTCTACTCAAAAGTAGTAACACTTGTTTAATTTTAAATGGAACACTCTGTATATTATTTTATTTTAGAATAGCAATTTCTTACTGATATTTTTTTTTTTGAATAGTTTCCTATACCGATCTACACCGGTTTTCGAGACAATATATTATTTTTAGGGTTATTTTCTTCAAAACCACCAAAATTACAATTTAGGTGCTATTTGAACCCTTATAAGGTTGAAATTTTAGATGCAGTTTGCAAAAGCTTGTATTTAACGGCTACCTAAATAAATTTATTTGATCTTATATAGGGCGGTTTAATATTAATGAGTTTGACGTGAAATTCATCAATGTATCCTGATTTGCAGCCAATGTACGAAAGAAAGTTTATGCGAATACAGGAGGACTTTATCAATTATGGTTCTAAGCTTAAAGCATAAACTTTCTTTCGTTCATTAGCTGCAAATCAGGATACATTTCATTGAATTTCCTACATGTCTTGCATCAAAACTTCATGCGAGTAATTATTTCGCCCCATTGTAATTTGTTTTTGAATAAGTATTAAGTAGTAAATCACAATCACAATCTCAAAACTTTGACGTCTGTTAAACACAGTGAATAATTGAGCAAATGTCAAATCACATGGCGTTCCATGGCTAACAAATGCGATTTTTAATAATTATTGCGATTATTTCGAAAAGTTGACGAGCTAGCTATACCATTATGCTATATCAACTTAAAGGCATTTTAATTGTCTATTACAATTTCAAGTAATATAGTGTGTAGATAAGGTATAGGAAAAAATTATCAGTGAGAAATTGCGATTCTAAAATTGAATAATACACAGGGTGTTTCATTAAGAAATTACTAAGTTGGTAGTGTACTTTTGGTAGAAGCGGCAACACCGCCAAAATGAAAATATTTTAGAAAGATTAATCGTGTCTATTTTATGGCAGTAGCCAAATTTTCAGATTACTCCGATGCCCCGTTTTCCATAAACGTCTAACCTACCATCGACTATCAACGACCCTGTATATTCGTGAACTTGCGTGGAGTTACCTCATTTTGATATGCGAATATCTATATTGGAATAGCAGTCTGGTGACCAGAAAAAATCGCGTACAGTTGTTCTTCATCTACTGCCAATGATCTTACTGAAAAGTAGCGTACAGTTGTTTTCACGACAGAGAAAATTTAGTATGACTATTTATTTGTGAGTGAACCTATTCGAAGAAAAATATTTTACTCAACTTCAAACTGCGATTTTGTGGCCGCCAGTTACTTAGCAGTAATATTATTTGTGTTTTTAAAGTAGGAGTAGAAATAGTATATTATGCAATAAGTTTTATAAACAGTATTTTAGTCATAAGATTTATTTATGGATGAGCGAATCGAGTGTCTAAACGAGTGTCTAGAGATATTTTATAAAACGAATTCCATACTATAGTTTTTCTACGACCAACACAAAAATTCTAAAATTTTAAAGTTTCTTACTTCAGCCCAACAAACACGATTACAATACAAAATACTGAGGTAACTATAGATACAATGACATTAGAAACATTTTGACAATTAAATTTAACCCTAATAACGGACAAGTGACATAATTTGTTTGAAACTAGAGTTCTTCCCGTGACTAAAATTTGTTGTTGCCAACTTCGTATCGTGACTAAAACCATTCTAAAACGCACAAAGCCATCGTGTTGTGTTGGAGCAGTTGCCATCGCGTCAATATACAGGATCATTGATAGTCGATGGAAGGTTAGACGTTTATGGAAACAGGGCATAGGAGTAATCTGAAAATGTGGCTACTGCCATAAATATCTTTTCTAAAATATTTTCATTTTGACGGTGTTTTAGCTTCTACTCAAAAGTAGTAACAACTTAGTAATTTTAATGAAACACCCTGTATATTATTCAATTTTTAAAATCGCTATTTCTAACTGATAATTTTTCTGAATAGTTCCGTATACCTATCTACACCGGTTTTCATCAAAATCATTAATTTAAAACCGCCCTGTATAAGATAAAACAAATTTATTTTAATAGCTGTTAAATACAAGGCTTTGCAAACTGCATCTAAAATTTCAGCCTTATATGGGTTCAAATCACAGCTAAATTAAATTTTGGTGGAATCATATTTTGAAAGAAAATAACCTAAAATAATTATTATCTCGAAAACCGGTGTAGATACGTAGGTTATGCTACTTTTGAGTAGAAGCGGCAACACTACTAAAATGAAAATATTTTAGAAATATAGATCGTGTCTGTTTATGGCAGTAGCCAAATTTTCAGATTACTCCATAAACGCCTAACCTATCATCGATAATGAATAACACTGCATACGATAATTTCTGTTTTAAAAGTGGGAGTAGAAAAACAATTTTTGTATGTTTAGCTACAACGTATCTCGAAATAGGAGATAGAGACTACGCCACTCATTTTTGTATTTCTTATAGTTACGGAGGTACACCATAGGTGGACTAACAATTTTACTGCACAGCTCAACAAACTTCATTTCAGTTCGAGATTTGAATGACACGGTTTACGTGTCATGTTAATTTCAATATGGATTTAACTCACTGGTGAAACATGAAATTCTATGCATGTCATTGTTTTATTTGAAATGAAATTTTAATAAGCTGTAGGTAATTGTAATCATTAAACCACTGTCCACTCTTTTCTCTTTTGTTTGAAGGTTATTTCTTATATTGCTGTAAGAACTTGTTCATTAATCGAATTTGTAAGCAAACTTATCTTCTATACTCTTAAATTAAGACCGAATTTCAATTTAGTAACACATAAGCTATAACCAACATTAAGCTTGCTGAAAAAATCAATAACTATCATATAAAACCTTTGTTTATAAGCGAACTTATTAAATTAAAACAACTTTGTCGGTAGGTAGGACAAAGATCGATTCTTGTATAAACTAAAAAACAATCTCGAATCGCCTGCTATAAATTTGCAATAGATTAATTCTTTGGGTAATAAGTCTACAGCCGCGCATATTGTAGAATAGTATACTTACATTCGAGGTCTCTCACTTCTGAAGAGTCCCAAAACTGACTAAACAGCTGTCGTGTGATTCTCGGTGTTGGTTTGCTATTGTACAATCTTTTGTCAACTTACATCAGGCGATTCGAGGTTATTATTCTTGCCAACACTTGGTTGGCATTATAATAGTGGGATCGACTTATGTGACTCTTACACATCTATCGACAAAGTTGCTTTAATGCAAATTAATTATTTTCTCTAGATTTTGCTGTAGTGTTAATCTGTTTTCCATTTATTCCTCCTAGTTTGCGAACAAACTATAAATTTTATTAAAATTATCACTAAATAAACACACAATTTGAAGTAAGTAGAGCCGCGCGGTCTAAGAACACATATACGTCACAAACGAAATGACGTGAGATCCTTTCTAGTGGCGTAGATAAAATTGAATTGGTTTGTAAAATATAAATTGTTAATGGCACTTACGTAAAAAATACTTGTATGAATAGTTCTAAAAAGAACTGAACTTGAATACAATATCGAAACAAAACAGTAACTCAACTGTTGACACTAAACTCAACGATTGACACTACATGACCGCGGTAATTTATTTTACAGTTATGATGCCCTAACAAAATAATTTACGTTTGTGCGCAGAACGTCATCTTTGACTAGCGTCATGTAATTTAAGAGGCGGCCTCATATAGACTAAAGTCTGTTTACGTTAAGAATATGATGACCTCAAACTTAATAATTGCAGCATTGAAAATTTTCTGGTATGTTAAATAGCAAAACTTCCCGATCTTGCAATATACTTAGAAGTGCAGGTAGTTTGAAAAGCAAAGTTACATGCAAACATGGCAACCTTTGTAACAGCTGCTACGTGACGTCGTCATATTGCTATCTTGAACAAACTACAAACAATTACATGCATACGGTACTCATGAGAGTAATGAAAAAAATTGCATTCAAAGGCGGCGAATTAGTTTAATTGTCAATAATTTTGACAAATAAAGCAAGTTAATTGTCAATGGTTTCAGTACTGTTTACGGTTAGAGGGAGTTTTAATTAATTTTGAGAGTGTTTGATTTGAATTTATGGTCTGTGTTTTTAGTTAATGTAACAGTATATCGTATTGTATATATTTAATTGTACATTGAAAATAATACAGGCTTACTTTAATAGTTGAAAACGAACGAGATCGTACTGGTCATTGCAACATGATGGCGGAAAATGTGCGCGAAAAATGCAAACTACTTGAAATGCAGGTCGAACAGAAGAACGACGAAATGGCATCTTTAACAACCGAAACAAAAGAATTCAGGATAAATTGATCGAATTCAATAAACGAGCCATTTGTTTGGAAGATATGCTTTCAGACAAAAACATTCTACTCGAAGAGACGAGCAAGAAAAATGTTCGCAAAGACGAGGAACTGCGTACGCAAAAATCGCGTTAGAAGATTTAAACAAAATGTATTGCACCTTGTTAGAAGATAGCAGTAAATTGAAAGCGAGTTGAGAATATAGGTGGCAGTGCTGCATCAGCGAAAAAAAAGAATGAAGAACCCTGACCCACGTTGACACGTTAAAGACTAAAATTCGCAGTTTAGAAATGAAACTAGCGTCATCGATGGAGGAACCCAAAGGAACGAGAGTTTTACAAGTACGAAAGAAAACTCCAAATCTAAAAATAATGACGATCCCCATTTACAGCGCGAATCACGCCGAGAAATTCGGAAGGATGTTCAAAAATTTCATCTTTGAAAACTTCATCACCATTGAAATATACAAGTCTCATTCACCTTCTAATATTTTGTTTTGTGACGCTGACGAGGTGTTTCTTCAAAACTTCCAGAAACGAAACAAATCACGAGGTTCTGACGCACAAGAAGTTGTAGAGTTAGAAAAGAATCATTTTAAAGCGTGCAAGATAATAAAGACTATGATTCAAAAGAAGAAGAGTACGTAGATCAAATTGAGAAATTACAAAAATCTGTAACCGATAAAGGAGACGAAATCCAGAACCTGAGGAAGAAAATCACCGATATGTCGGAATCCAAACCTTGTATTTCGGGGATCCTAAGAAGAAATCTATAAAAGATAAAGTTTCGGAGTTGAATCTTACGGCCAGCTTAAATCCATCTGCTGCAAAGGTATATAATTCTGCCGGTAATGCTGTTCAGGCAATGTAGTTAGAATAAAACCGCTTGTAAAACGTTAATTATTATTGTTGTAGATTAGTAATTGGCTGTGCATGAAGACTGCTTTTTAATACGTAGACTAGACGCTTTCGCTTTATTAAATTTTATTTTATATACATCATTACTGCTTATTTTTATAATAATAAATTTTTGTATAACTTTTATGATTTTGGTTTCCCTCATAAGATTTTTTAACATCAATATTTTGCTAGGCTTATTACAATTTTAAATTTATTCCGGTATAAGTTACTTAATTGCAAATAAATGCAATTTACTCGAAGGTTGTGATTAACTTGTGTTTGATTCTAGTAGATGGCATTGAAATGCTGCTAAAATTATTTTGTACTTTCCATTATTCACATAATTAATCTGTAACCGGATTTTTAGACATCTTTATTGAGCGCGAAATTTCTCTAAAATTAACATCTACATTTTTTCAATACTTCCGTTAAAAATTCCCCAAGTCAAAAAAACATTAAGATATTTATATTGCTTTATAGTTTCAGTTAGGAACGAGCGAGAGAGTGACATGAAATGTTTACGTAAATTTATTAATAGAACTCTTTTGAATTAGACACGCCAATGATCTTTGGTTTGTGCAAGCTGCGCTGCATTCTTGCTTCTTCTCCCTTCATTTTAAGTCGCTTTATTTTTTTTTCCACAAAATAGTATGGTAGTTGGTGTTGCAAATTAACTGCAGCTTTTACCGCATCTGAGTTGAAATCGGCAGCTTTGAATTATATTGGGTATGACCACTTACATTTATATAAATTTCAGTTTTTGGATTTTTACAATGAATTCAAATAAACCACCTTTTCTGCAAAACTTACAAAGCACGTATAAGCCTAACACAAAATGAAATTTGTCGTTGCACCTTAGTAATTATTTTTACAATTTTTTGTCAACTGTATCTTATTATAAAATAAAGAACGTAAGTTTATTTTGTGTGTTTTTCTTGGTTTGGATTTTGTGTGGTAATTTCAAACAAAATTTTATTCCATTCTGTATAGAACACAATGGCTGAAGATGATGACATGGAACTTAGTGAACGATACAAGGAACTAACCAACGAACTAGAACAAAAATTGAGGTATGTCTCTTCATTAAATTCTTTTAATTCAAATATTCTTACAATCGCTGTTTCGCAGATACTAAACGCAACTATAGCGGAAAAGATTTACAAATCGAGCGATTTAAAATGGACGCACAAGAAAAAGCGGACCGACTTATTGCTATCTCGAATTCGAATTTCTTACTCTATCCAACGGCGTTGAAACAGCAAGAAGGACTCTATAGAAGAAAATGAATCAAAAATTTTACGACTCGAATCGAATTGCGCAAACGTACGGTTGATCTTCAAGGAATCGTCAACAAAGAATTGTGGGAGAAGAACAGGACGATGGAAAAATTGCAGACTCTAATGGTAAAACGAAAGACGAGTCGGTTGCCAAGTTGGTGAAGAGTCAGAGCAACAAAGACTTACAACTGAAACTGTTAAAGACAAAATCAATGAACTTGGCGTACACATCAATTTGCCTCCCGAATTACTTAGTACAGATCAATTTTACGATAACGAACGCGCAGAACTACTTCATCAAATCGAGCAACTGAAGCTGCAATTAAACAACGTTCCTGAACACGAAAAATGACCAACGAATTGAATGCTTGCAATCGCAATGTGAACGTCTACAAGCTGATTTGGGCAAATCTGAAAAATTAAGACAAGAAGAACGCGAAATTTGTTCAATCCTAAATAATCGTCTTGAGGAGCTTTGTCATTTCTTGCAAACGCTGCTGCGTCATAAATCGGTGTTTGGATTTTAGGTAACGAACAAAGTCGCCAGTTGCAACAAGCTCTGAATAAAAGCTTAGAATTCTCTCATATCCTTTCCAATAGCATATGTCACGGTGCCGAAGAGAGTCTGATGGAACAGGGCGTTATCACGAGCTTCTTGAATTCGACGCGAAACGACAGTATCAGTTTTACGAATCTCATTGACGATGAAAACGTCACACTTAGTATTATTCCTAAGGACGTAACTTTGACTTATCGCAGTCATTTAAATATAATCAATAATGAATCCGATGTTATTGGTGTGCTCAGGCAACAAATTACAAATTTGAAGCACGAAATTGAAGTGCGTAATTTCGAATTAGAACGAGTTAGGAACGAAAGCTGCTTTGGAAGTTGGAGAACTGGAAAGGTTGCGCACTAAAAAAGAAAGATAATATTAACCAGTCTGAATCAGAGATCTTGGTCTGAGCCTGATCGCAGCGTTTCTCTAGCAAGAATCGGGTTGGAAGATGAAAAGTTTAAACGCCCCAACGCCAGGCGTAGATGCACCGGTGAAGCAGAAGCATCATCTGAATCGACCGAAGATGACAAGAATCATTCCAAAACCCCACCAAAACGAGTAACCTTGGCCGGAGTAGGCGACCATAATCGCGCTGCACGAACAAATTTGCGAATTGAGGCGTCATTAAAACAGAAAGACAATCAATTGATAGCCATCAAAGGTCTCACTACAAACCGAGAAAGTACTCAAGCTTGAACAGATAAAGTGCACAGCCTTATGGACGGAAAACAGGGAAATTATTGAACACTATAGTGGAGTACAGCACTGAAGCGGAAGAAAGTCGCGAGTTGATGAATCAATTAGGAAGGGAACAAGCGCAGTTGCTCACCCAATTTGGTGGCTTTTCAGTAAAGAATTAGATAACGCCACAAAACAAAAACAAGAATTTGAAAAAGACTAGTCCAACTGAATATCGTCATCGCAGACTTTAGAAGAATTCAAACGTACAACGCTTAAGCCGATAATAACGCTAAAGATAAAGAAATGCAAACACATTGAACGAAATGGAAATAGAGCTGCGGCAAACGTGTTGAAACATCGAAAAACTTAGAGAACGCATTGAAAAAAGTGAAAAATTGATCTGCAGAAGGCGCAAACTGAAGTTAAACGCGTGTGCACGCGAGAAGAACAAGTGCGACAGCAGCTGGAAAAATGCGAAGAAGCGTTTAATGTTACAGGACAGCGAGCACAACACCGTAGTAAGAAGCCTTGAAAGAGATCTCGAAATTAAGGCAATGGAAATGAAGGACTATTACGAAAAGGAGTGTGCAGCCAAAAATGAGATAAAAGTTGCTCAATTGAAGAACGAGATAGATTATTTCAGGATTTACCATTAACAAAGACTTGCAGAAAATCCAACACCCCTAGAAGAAAAATTAAACGACTTACACAAAAGAGTTGAATAAAGCAAATTTGCAGTACTCTGAAGTTGTGCTCGAGAAGTCTAAAATGAAAACAGAAACACTGCTTTACAAAACACAGTTCAAAAAGTTGTTGGAACAGGGGCGTCGCTGAATAAAGAACTGAAAGATGTCACTTATAAGTCTAAACAACTATCTGAACTAGAAAATAAGGATCTTGTAATTCATGCCCAACTGAACGATTTGCGCAAGGTTCACGGAAATAGATCTCTTCCATTGTCTATACCGCAACTTAAGTTCGTTTAACAATTGTAATATCACGTATGGGAGACAGGTTTCGGATCATTCTGGATACGTGTCAGAAGATGTGCCGATTGAGCAGATCGAGCAACACCGCATTCTAGATATAATTGGTCAAAATATGGTTCCGTTAGATGCTGGGGACGACCAAGACCGGTTCAATGCGACGGCTTCTCCTGATTTGGGAATAGAAAGCGACCAAGGACGTTTTACGAGAGCCTGCGCTAACGTTATCGTTCCCCAGACCTTTTTGGCACCGTTGGAGATTGCACAAAATATGAACGACATTTTAGATCCAGTTGAAGACATCTCTTGTGGTAGAAGTTCGTGTTTGATGTTACTAAAGGAAATATTATACATTTATTTGTTCGAAATGAAGATGTTGTAAGAGCCAAGCAGATTGCCAACGAAATATTGATCTTCGTAAACGTTTGCTTCATTACTCGTCCCCTCTAAGAAAATACTCTCAATAAGGCTGACAGGTTGCCAGCTAAGCAGAAAAAGAAGTTGAAAAATCGATCTGCAAGCAAATATTGAAACCAGTCAAGTGTTGCCCCCAGCTCTAAAGCTAATTTAGATTCGGGATCTGAAACCGTATGAGTAGTTTTGTTTTAAAAACTTTTTAAATGATTTTATTTTTTTTTTATGCAATGACTGCTGCACTTATGCAGATTTATGAAGTAGGTTTTATTTTGTATGATATGAAATCCAAATGTGATATCTAATGTCTTTACGTGCCAAAAATTGTTATTAAGTATTTGCAGACATGAAGTATGTATTTTAAGGTATTAGTAGTTTAAGTCTTTTACGGTAAATTTATGTAAAATTTAAACCAAAATGAATTTACTTTTCAGTGACTGTACATATGTGATACAAAGAACAAATTAAGTATTTTTTCTTAAGTTTTCTTTCTACTTGCAAAAGTTTACCATCATTTATCTAATACAGACTGATAGAGGTAAATATTTAATTTAAAAAACTAATATAATGAAATACAAACTGGATTAATACCCACTCCAAGGAGGGTAAAATAATAAGGAAATTGAATGTTGCAGAGTACTATAATTCTAAAACTAGGTACCCCCTCTGCTTTGCAAATGAAAAATGGAATCTGACAGAATAAAATAAATCCCATAACACAGAAGCGAGGAGCAATTTAAAATACGGTTGGATTTTTGCGTAGGTACGACTAGATGTTACCATTATATATACGGGATACAGTAGGACAGCTTCGCGTAAACGTTCTAAACCAAAGATAAAAAAAAGTCCAGAAACGTTTGTGGCAGATTTTCCGGGTACCAAAAAATTTTATTTTAATAGTTTTTAGTGATACCCGAAGAACAAAATTCAATATGGTCCTACAAGTGAGACACGGGGGGTTTGTGGTTGAAAACTTAGTCTTCGTGGTACGATGCTAAAATTAACAGTGGCTATAACTGTTTTACCAGGTATGTGGACGTTCTATTTCAAGTCGTTCCTTTCCTTTTCAGTTCTGAGCAAAGAGATTATACACTTGGTCGATGCCCCTCAGATCAACCGTTTTCGAAATATTGGTTGATGAACAGTTTGATTTAATCATAAACTTATTGGAATTAAAAATCAAAGTATCGTATGTTAGCATTTTTTAGCACATTATTTTTGAATTTAAGAACTAAACTGGAGAAATAAATAATAAAACTAAATAAATAAATATTGCAAAAAACCGAGGAAATTAATTTTTTTAACACTCTGTAGGTCCTAAACGAAGCGTTTCTGGACCTAGGTTTATATGAACCTTTTTCTTATTTTCAGGTCTAGAATCACTACGCAGAAGTTTGTCCGTTTGTCAAAAAGTCCCCAACGATCCGACCCTGCTAAATTTTTGTATGTGTGGTCAGAGAGGGTAAAATCAGTTATTTGTAAATATCTCGCAAACTACGGGGTTTTTGAAAAAGTAGCGATTCCCTACATTGTAACTTAAACAATTTTGAGAATAGATGGGTTGGTTGGTTTTCCTAAATTGTTAAAAATTATCTGGTAATCGAGTATATGTTAAAACAAGCACCCTTTAGGTGAGGTGTTGAAACTGATTTTGCTTTCAGTCTAATGTCACTCAAACCTTGACATTAGCCATGCACTTATAAGAAGTCGAAAAAATTATCAGTTTGCAGGTAATCCTCCTAAACAGGTAAGAACTTGTGTTTATTCTTTAAACTCAGCCCCAAACACTTCTACAAGGCTCAATTACTGTATCCCAAATGGACCCCAAGGTTATAACAAGCCTGCTCCAAGCCCGCCTATAAAAACCTTTGGAGGTTGTCATAGCAGGCTTGTTAGTATAAATGTTGTAAGCTTATGAAAGAAGCTTGTGTCAAGGTTCATAGTTGACACATGACAAGGATGTCTAAAAAACCTTACAACTGAAGCCCCCAGCCACCCAAGTTTGTTAATAACACGGTTGATTTAAGGTTGTCAGTTCCAATGGCATAAAGCTTGAAAAAGCTTGCTACAAGCATGCGCGTGAAAGCTGTAATGATCTTAAAATCACTGTTTCCACTGAATTGCAGGAATAAATGAATAATATGTACACATAAAATCGTGACCCGGTTTGTCTGTCTGTCTGTCTGTTCACGTCTTCTTCTCCCCAAACAGCTGAACTGATTTCGGAGAATCGTTACGTCAAGTAGTTCAAGAGGATTGAGCGCTGATCTTAGGCGGGGTAACAAGTTAACCTGACCTTTGACCTCCTGACCTGGAGCGACGAGCATAGGTATATTATATATCAAAGTGTTTAGGATGGCAAGGGAATGTTTTAAAAGTTGTCCCAAGTTGACCTGACCTTTGACCTCTGACCTGGAGCAGTGACCTCCCGTCTTTAATTTCAGGTTTGTCTAGATTGGGCTTCCCATTTTCAAATGGGTTTGGTTAATATTAATACATTCAATCACGTGCAAATCTAACAGTATAACCCCAGCCAAACCCGCTTAAACCTTAAAGGCGTATGCGTAAGTGCGTCCGTGCCTACCTGAAAGAAAAAACAAGCCGAGGATTTTATACGCGGGGAAAATTTAA
>JALBCR010004579.1:25000-218589 GCA_030710515.1 Abscondita cerata | reverse complement strand
CACAGATATTTGCACTTTCATACGAGTCAGAAACACTATTTTTAGACGACTACAATATAAAATTACGTTCTTATTTGCTGGTTAAGAAAATAACTGTGCAACTCCAGTGTGGTAACTTTTGCTTACACAGCTAATGGCACTGTTAATGGATGTTACATCATTGCTACTGCTCGACATTGTCAATAATTTGAAGAGTTTAAAGGCGAAAACAATTTTTTCTTCAAGCGACAATGAAACGTCATATTATTGAACTACTGGCAGACGGCTAAAAACTCTTTTTTCTTCAAGCGACAATAAAACGTCATATTATTGAACTACTGGCAGACGCTAAAAACTCTTTTACTGTCTAGACATTAAAAGCAAAACAGTTATTTTGTTTCCACAACTATTTAGAGGTTGGTACCTCGGTTATGTCATATTATGAATGTAACAGTAAAGTACCAACTTGATTCGTCGAGAATAAAAGTCACTATAACACTCGAGAATCTCGAAAATTTGAAAATAACACATGAAAACTAGCAATAAACGCTTGAAGAAAATAATATATTTCACTTGAGTTAAAATATAATTGTTTTCGCTTAATTTGCTGTCTCGGCTAACACCTCGCCAGCAAACTTTAAGCTCAACAATTATATTGTTTAACTCCTAGTAAAATAATCTACTATTTTCTTCAAGCGACAATAAAACGTCATATTATTGAACTACTGGCAGACGCTAAAAACTTTTTACTGTCTAGACATTAAAAGCAAAACAGTTATTTTGTTTTCACAACTATTTAGAGGTTGGTACCTCGGTTATGTCATATTATGAATGTAACAGTAAAGTACCAACTTAATTCGTTGAGAATAAAACGTCACTATAAAACTCGAGAATCTTCGAAAATTTTAAAATAACACATGAAAACTAGCAATAAACGCTTGAAGAAAAAATAATATATTTTCACTTGGAGTTAGAAAATGTAATTGTTTTGTTAATTTGCTGTCTCGGCTGACGCCTCGCCAGCAAACTTTTAAGCTCAACAATTATATTGTTTAACTCCTAGTAAAATAATCTACTATTTACTGTCTAGACATTAAAAGCAACAAGTTCTTTTGTTTTCAACAACTATTTAGAGGTTGGTACCTCGGTTATGTCATATTATGAATGTAAACAGTAAAGTACCAACTTGATTCGACGAGAAAAACGTCACTATACACTGGAGAATCTCAGAAAATTTGAAAATAACACATGAAAACTAACAATAAACGCTTGAAGAAAAAATAATATATTTCACTTGGGAGTTAAAAATCATAATTGTTTTGCTTAATTTGCTGTCTCGGCTAACGCCTCGCTAGCAAACTTTTAAGCTCAACAATGATATTGTTTAACTCCTAGTAAAATAATCTACTATTAGTTTCATTTTACCAATAGCTTCAAATAAATAATATGTCAAATTCGGTACCTACTTGATTTTTGAATTATGGTAAAAATTGATGCTAAGGTCGTTGCTAAGCGTAACTAAGACGATATGAGTGTAAACTATTAATTTTTGAGTTTTATCCCAACAGTTTTGAAAGAGTTATGATATTTTGCACTTTCGGACACAACTTTGTGTTGTGATATGATTACTTTCGATAGTAGTCGTCTAAAAACTTATTTTTGATATAGTTGTGCAGTTAATTTTGATATCAATCTTGTTTCATTATTTCATTCAATGTCAAAATATTGTTTTTAAGGGCGTTCATGAAGTTATCCCACCATATGCTAAATGAATGCTAACTTTCTACAGTCGAAACAAAGAAACGGCTGCATGTATGAAATTTGGCATGTCGGTAGACGATATAATTGTCAGCTTTAGATTTTTAATAAAATTATTGGTGACTCTTAAAACGATTTTAGTAGTTACGATTCAGATTAACTGTTATTGTTACAACAACTGCTGAAAAAAACCATAATTTTTCACCAACAGGTTGTGTATTTGAAATGTATTAATGTTTTTTAAATTTTAAATATGCCATAATTACCAAAAAACCACTGAAGAAAATTAAATTGACACGCTCATTTGTAAACGCCCATTCAACCCACGTATGAAATAAAGACCGGTGATGTACGGGCAATACATACCTACCTATCGCTTGTTATAGAAAGTCTCAAATTTTTTCTGATAAAAACGTGCAGTGTTAATGTATTGTAGGCAAAAGTTCTAATAAAGCAATTTATATATATAGGAGTGTAATGAGATTTTTGTTACCAAATTATTTGTACACTCGTACAAACTCCGCTGCATTTTTGTTTTCTTCTTCTTTATACAGGGTGTTCTAACGAAAACTTAACTCTCCTCCCATTTCGTTGAAAATAAAGTTTTGCAAAAATTCTAAAATATGCGAAAAAATTGGGTTGAGGGGGAGTAAATTTGACATAAAGTCATTCTACAAATTTTACTTCTGTGTACGTGACATCATCCCTTAAGAATGTTAAATGGGTCGAGGAGTCATGTGACACATCAATTTAAAGGTATTTTCATTCTCTACACAACCACCATATTGTTTTTTGTTTTGATTAATTTTCAAGAGAAATTTAACAAAACTGTTGTATGTACAGTTTTAATTAGCATGGAAATCTTTAGACTTTTAAAATGTATTGAATGATTGAATTATTCTTTTACTTTTATCATAACTTAACAGAAACATCAAAGCCATTACTCTTTTTTGTTATTGTTTTTTATTGTTTGAGATTACTCAGCCGGCCTAACTTCATTCTCTACACATAACCATCATATTGCTTTTTGGCTTTTGATTAATTTACAAGAACAAAATCAGTTTGGAACAAAAGTTAAAGCAACACAAAACCACCTCTTCTACCATTCTAACGCCCTGGAAAATGTTCATTTAAAAATTATCGCATCTTGTTGGGAAGTTAATTCATTTTCTTTAAAATTGTTGGCGTTTTCTAGAACATCAGTTTTATCATTGGGTCAATTTTATTTTCCAATAATTGTAAATAGGTGTTTCTATCAGGATTGCCTTCTATGAAAAACGGACTAACGAAATGATTGCCTAAAATTCCTGCCCAAACGTTCAGTTTTTGGAGAACGCTGGCTGTGATACTAGTGGATTAAATAATGATAGGTATCACCCAATACCAACAATTGTGCCGATTCATTTCACCATTTAACATAAATGTACATTCGTCCAAAACACATACTGTAAAGAAGATGTTGGTTCAGCATTGCTCACTAACATATTCGCAAAATTGGAAAAAGACGATCATAAACATCTTCATTCCAGTCAGTTGCTTTTCAGAACTAGACGATTTACTTCGTGGTTTTTATATAAAACTGATCCCGTTTGAACAACTTATCCAGCTATAGCTTGACATATTGATAGCTTATATTTTTTTCTGGATGGTTAGCAATAAAATTTGTGCTGTTGCTATAGCATAATCATGATTTCGATACCGAATTGCAACCATTTTTCTCTGTCTTCATTAGAATAAACCATTGTGTCAACACGTTGAAAACTTTGACCACGTTGATGCTTAGTAGAACAGTAAAACAATAACAAAAAAGAGGTATGGTTTCAATGTTTCTGTTAAGTTGATGATAAAAATGAAGAATAATTCAATCTGTCAATACATTTTTAAAACTCGAAATATTTTCATGCTAATTGAAAACTGTATATGATAGAATTAGTTTTTGTTAAATTTCTCATTGAAAATTAATCAAAACCGAAAAACAATATGGAGGTTATGTGAAGAATAAAAATACCTTTAAATTGATGTGATGGATAGAACCGAAAACGAGGAAAAAATAATGTAGGTACATTTTCCACATATCAAAAAAGTTTCCAGTTGAAATTTGACCTTTTGGAAATGCTTGGGCTAAAACAAAGAATTTTCTTAGCACACATTTTTAATGATTTTAAAAAACAAAGGAACTTTACTGTTGACAATTTCGTAAATTCATCGTAATATCTTAGTTTTCGATCCCATATAGAGCTAGGCTCATAACACTGAATATTGAAATGTATACCTTTAACAAACGTTGGCACAGAAAATAAGTGGTACAAAAGTTTTAATATTTGTACAAAATTTTTGTTGTTAAGTTTAATTCAGGATGTTTTTTCTGCTAATTTAGCAGTAGTACTTAGTGT
The DNA here is from genome assembly GCA_030710515.1 of Abscondita cerata. Taxonomy (NCBI): domain Eukaryota; kingdom Metazoa; phylum Arthropoda; class Insecta; order Coleoptera; family Lampyridae; genus Abscondita; species Abscondita cerata. The sequence continues at coordinate 214,459 of JALBCR010004579.1, read as the reverse complement.
TCTTTTCAACTTTTTCCCAACTTCAAATCTTTAACTTATTTATTTGAGAACAATTTGAAAATATAAAATGCAGGGTGTCAAAAAAATATTGTATGGTTTTGTTTTGAAGGACCCCGTATATCTAAAAAATATTTTAAATGTAATCCGTATTGATTTACATAATTGCATTGCAATAGAAGTTTATGGTAGAAGCTATGGTACGATTTGACAAAGTTTATTAAATGATTTTAAAAACATTATCGATTGGTGACATAAATATATTTGCACTGTTTCTATTATCGTCGAAATTTTTTTAACACAGTTTTATTATTTTTCTATTAGGTATATGACCATAATCAGTATAAAAACTACTATTAAAATAGGTGTGTAAACTATATCAAGCCATAAAAGTAGAATTAGCGGTAATGGAAAAAGGTGTATTTGAAGTTTAGCCCTGTATATTTTAGTCCAGGAAACATAGAAGTTTTTTCAAAATGCATTGATTTATTTAAAATTTTGACAGTAGGTAGAAAATAGCTAAAGTATCAGAATCTATACAGTATTTCGAAAATGGGGCACTATTTTGTTAGACTCATTAGATGGCGTCACAGGTGCCGCAGATTAGAATTTGCAGCAAATGGCAACGCTGCTATTTTTGTATCTAAAATGTAAATAAAGTTGCTCAGTTGTTTCCATAGGGACCTGTTTTCAATTACAGTTCCCCCATCGTGCAAGAAATCCAGTGAATTCTTACCATACAACGACATCTGATTTTGGAAAATTGTAAAACGGCCCCTATTTTCAGAAACAACTGTATTATACCGAGACGCTTTTATCTTGAAAGTGGTTGTGACTTTTTTTAATTGAAACTAAACTGGAAAGAGTTGATAGAAAATTTAATTCTAAGCAAAAAATCATGATAAATATTTTTTAAATTGCGTAAAATTTTTTTAATTGTACCATAATAGGGGTTGATTTTACAGATTGAAAAGTTGCAAAATAAACATACTTTAAGTAGTAGTACATTTTTTTTAAATGAAAACACTATGATAAATTATTATGTTTTTAGGGTAAACTATTTTTTTTTTATTAAACCATCATTGGGATTAAAAATATTTAGTAATAATGTTCCCAAACATGAAACAATCATTATCCAACTATCCAATTATGTTACTAATTCATAAACATTTTACCACTTTTAAAATAGTTTTATATATTTTTGTATGGTTGTTAGTTTTCACCTAAAAATAAAAAGCACCTATTGGCATAATATAGATTTTGAAATGGAGGTAGTTGAACGTAATCCAAAATTTCCTTGAACTATATTTTTATAATTGATTATAAAGGCATAAATAAAAGAGGGTGGGGGTAAAAATAAAGAGAAAAATAAGATCTTATTTTGGAACATTGCGGGGATAAAAAATAAAGGTGTAGATTTTGGAACTATATAAAGTGTTTTAAAATGGTAGGTTTAGTAGAAACTTGGATGGAGGAAAAGAATGGAGTATATGGAAAGATAAGATGCCGAAAGAATATGTATGGGAAATTCAGTATGCAAAAAGAAAAGAGAGGAAGAGAAAGGCGAAAGGAGGACTAATAATGGAGGTAAGAAAAAGAATGGGAAATAGAAAAGGAAATAGAAGAAGAAAATGTAGAGGGGATAATTAAAATTAGAGTAAAGACGGAAAAGGGGGAAAAGTATAATATTTTTACGACATATGGAAAGAAAATGGACACAACAAAGCAAACATAGAAAAGGCAATGAAGAAAAGGAAAATAAATATTGGATGAGTGAATGTATCAATAATAATGGAGGTCACACCCATTATTAATTTCTTATATTTATTTATATAGTAATACCTTTATTTAAAAAAAGTTTTCATTTAATTTTAAACTATAACTTGGTATCTTAATTATAATTATGTAATAAATTCTTGTCAAAAAACTAAATATATACGTTGACAATAAGAATTGCCTTAGTTTTTATTTTCACTTTTTATATTTAAACTAAATATTATGAATAGAGAGTTTAATGATTTACAATAATTAGTAGGTTAGATTTATTTAAAATAAGTAATAATCAGTCAACCCAAATAACCATGTTTAGTTTTTTGATTTAATTTAAAAGTTATTGCTTGTAGACGTTTTTTAAATCAAAATTATTTCTAATTTTATTTTTTAAACATTTCCTAAACAAAATTTTGATTCGATAATTAATCGAGCTATGGTGTTTAATTAGCGATACCTTCAAATATATTCTTTAAAGAAAAAATTAAGTAAGCAACGTAAATTACCTATTTTCTAAAACGTGCTTAGTGTAATGATTCATTCTACAGTCCTTCTATAAGATAACCCCTGCTGAGACTACCTGCTGTTAGAATTGTAAATGATACCCTTAAGCCCGCTTCACAATGTGCAAACTTTTGTTTACAGAAATTGTGGTGTCCAAGTTTTAAATTTCATGAGTGTACATCGCAAATTGTTAAACTATTAAATTTTAAAATATCTCGAAAACTATTAGAGTTAGGGCTTGGTAACCTTAATACCGACTAAAATGTAATTAGTTCCAACTTTCAATAGGCTAAAGAAATATAGGGTGTTCCATTTAAGTTAAGCAAGTTATTTAGGTTTTAAGTAGTTGGTGTTATGCGGTAGTATTAAAAACACCCTGTACATCATAACATAGTAGTAAATATTGCAAGAGAGATGTTGAAGGATCTTAGTAAGGTGGTGTAACCAAAATTGCTTGCTCTTATTTATCTTGAAGTTATGGAATTTTTTGGAGGGTCTGCAAATCAGGTAAAATCGATTTATCTCAGAAACGGAAGTAAATAGGTATTAAGAACATGTTAAAGAACATACATTATTTTTTATCGTACAATTCAAAATAGAAAAAAATACAGGGTGATCCATTTAAAATAACCCAACTATGATATGGTACGTGTTTCTAGAGCACCCTGTACAATCCAAAATATTTTTAAAATATGGTTTCGAATAATCTTGACATATGTATGCCTTAAAATTTCTAATATTATTTGTCGTTTTAATGCTGTAGAATAATTGTGCCCCACCCTGTATTTGTTTGAAGTCGTGTTTAAATGAAGAAAAATATTTCTAAGAAATACACATTATTTATGGTTATAATATCCAAAATATACCATAGTATATGTAGATACCTCATTTGTTACTTTCACCTTCACGTATAAAATAATATTGATAGCAAAACTATAATGTGCTAATTTTATAAGTACCTAATAATTAGTTCCGACACTCCTTAAATAGCTTCTTGGAGCTGTTAAATTAATTATAGTATAAGATACACAAAAAGGAAAAACAATATTCATTTATCATAATACTTGTAAAAAGTATGTATCATCATTTTCATTTCATTAATTAGAACGAAAATTAAGATAAATCTGTTTCAATTAGAATGCTGTCTTCCAAATTGAGTTTTCAAAATGAATTTATAGCAAATAAATGTTTATTCAAATAATATATATTGTTGCTATTGTTTAAAAACTGATTTTTGTGTATTCCTTATTAGTCATTTAAATTTACAGAGAAAATCCTTAATTTTCAAAAGTGAGATATTGGTGTTTATGCTTAAAACACCTAGCGAAATATTACAATATATTATATGTAAAATCCCAACAGATGGAAGCAAAAGAACTGATTCAAACACGTAAGGTCGCATTGAATGTAATTTATTGCAATTAGCAAGAGATTGTCATTCAATTATAAATACTAACATCGCGAACTGTATAATACCCTGGATATTTCATTTTCGTTAGAAATCATCAAACACAGTAATAAGTATCTACAATTGAATGAACACTAATGTTTGAATTTTAAAGCAAACAGTGTAATTAAATCAAGATACAGCAGCAACGTGCCATTCGTGTTGACGCTTAACACGTAGCGAAAATTACAACGTAATTTGTAAATTAATTAATTTTCAATGAGTGAAAAGAAGGCCTAAAACTCTAAAAAATTCTTAAAATGATTTAAATTAGTTTGACTTCTTATCCTGACAGTAAAGAATTAAAAAGAAATATTAAATTTTTATATTTACTGTTTCCAAACAATTTATTTGAAGAAATGATATACCACCTGAGGCAGGTGATCTTGAGTTATGACAATCTAAGCATTATGAATCAAATAAGAATCTGAAAATTTCAGTAAATAAAAGTTTTTCTTAAGCCCTCTCGGTACGAGTCTTGAGAGAGTGGAGGTTGCAGGAGTGCTTAGCTATCCACACTCCGAATCATTCAGCTGCTCGCTATGTTCACTACTCGCGTCCTTTGACTCGCGCCTGAAAACCGACACAACGCGGAGCAACAGCGAGGCAAGACGAGGGTACACGAGGATGGCACAAGAAAATGATGCATGTACGGAATTGGCATCTTCACAATTTAATAATGTACAAACAATCTTATATTTTAGGCTAATATGTGGAACTGTCACGTAAAAATCGACTTATAATATCGCACAACAATTAGTCCCGGTCGCCGTGCGCACTCATTGAAAATCTTCGATGCATGCGTAGGCCCGTGGGATAGATGGCTATAACGAACGCGACGCCGAGCCCTTCGTACGCGCTGTAATAGAACCGGCTACGCGATTACTTCAATTTTTTTAAATTTTTCTACGAGAAACGACCTAAAAGACGATCGAAACGCGAAAAAATGGAAAATTTCGATTTTGTTTTTCGGGTTTTCGCATTTTACGACTTCCGATTAGAAAATATTTACGATTTTATCGCGGCCCATCGTAGCCATTATCGGTTTAGGCGGGAATTAAAAAAACGCGTTCGAGAGCTACGGGTTTTTTTTTGAAAAATATTCGAACTAATTATTCGTATAACGGGCTGCGATTTTCGAAAAATTCTTTTGTAATCTGATAGAGAACGAAAAGACGAATGCGATGAATTTTTTCGGGGGACACGCCCCAAAAACAAACAAAAATTTCACCCTTTGACTTTAAACACCTATATCTCGAAAACGGTTAGAGATAGCCAAAACCTATCAAGTTGCGACCTATCGATGGTTTTTTTTTTTTTCTTACGGGTCTGTAGAATAATGCGAGAAAAAAATTACAAAAAGACCTAAAATGTCGCGGAAAAATTCAAAATATCTAAAAATGTACGTATTCGAACGTATATTTCTTTATTTTCATAACGGTTAGAGCTAAAAACATGAATCAAAAAAGGAAACAATCGTAATTTTGCTAATGCCCTTCACGCAGCGACTTGGTGAATCGACTTGCGGAGTGTGTCTCGAATTAATGCACTAAGGTCACAGAATGAATGAAAACTGTAAAGATGGACCTAAACATTTGTTTAAAAAGCAAACGTAATACACTCATGAAATTTAAAACTTGGACACCACAATTTCTGTAAACAAAAGTTTGCACATTGTGAAGCGGGCTTAAGGGTATCATTTACAATTCTAACAGCAGGTAGTCTCAGCAGGGGTTATCTTATAGAAGGACTGTAGAATGAATCATTACACTAAGCACGTTTTAGAAAATAGGTAATTTACGTTGCTTACTTAATTTTTTCTTTAAAGAATATATTTGAAGGTATCGCTAATTAAACACCATAGCTCGATTAATTATCGAATCAAAATTTTGTTTAGGAAATGTTTACAAAATAAAATTAGAAATAATTTTGATTTAAAAAACGTCTACAAGCAATAACTTTTAAATTAAATCAAAAAACTAAACATGGTTATTTGGGTTGACTGATTATTACTTATTTTTAAATAAATCTAACCTACTAATTATTGTAAGTTATTAAAAAAAATCATTAAACTCTCTATTCATAATATTTAGTCCTTACAAAATGTATATTTTATGACGTTTCATTTTTTCTGTAGTTAATATAAAAAGTGAAAATAAAAACTAAGGCAATTCTTATTGTCAACGTATATATTTAGTTTTTGACAAGAATTTATTACATAATTATAATTAAGATACCAAGTTATAGTTTAAAATTAAATGAAAACGTTTTTTTTAAATAAAGGTATTACTATATAAATAAATATAAGAAATCAATAATGGGTGTGACCTCCATTATTATTGATACATTCTTGGAGGCGTCTGCTCATTGACGCTATCAAGGTATCAATATAATTAATATTAATCGTTTCCCATGCGGTATCAATGGCTGCAATTAGTGCATTACGGTTTACTGGTATAAAATTTGGCCCTTGTTGTCTTCGGATAACAGCAAGTATTCGAGCCCAAACATTTTCGATAATGTTAAAATCTGGGCTTTTGCTGGCCAGGGTAACAGCTCCAAGTTATTTGCTTGTATCCAGTTGCGCACAACCTGCGAAGTATAGGGTCATCATATCCCGATAGTTAATTATCGAATGTTCCAAGAAAATATGTGTAAATAGTAAATGGAATCTACTAACGTAACGTTAAGTCGTTAATTATAGTTACATAACTCTCCTTTCATAAGATATAGTTCATATTAATATGCTTATTGTAAAGCTTCGTACACACCTGAACAACAAACCGAGGAACAAACAGAACAACGAACCGAACGGCAATCGGAACATTAATTTGGACGGTGCTACGTACGAATTTTAGAACAGATTCGCAAGTCCTGATTGTTCCACGAACGGTTTGCGGCGTTCCCGCAACTTGTCGGTTTTTTCTCCGACATCAAAGAAAATGCGCGCGAATGCGTTTGCAGGTTTGGACGAATCTAAACAAAACGGCGAACAAACTTATGCGGGAGAATTAAATTATTTATTTTTGTCCTCCCTTTTGTGGGTTTGTTGTGTTTTAGGTAATATTATGGAGTTGACAGAAGAAAAATGTTTTAAATTAATCAGTGTTTAAGAATGCAAGAAAAAATGATGTCCCTATTAGCATCATTTGGGCGGGAAATTTCCAAAATAAAAAAAGCAGAAGTAAATTATAATTTTTACTCTTCTTTGTGCGTAAAAATTTGGTTGGCACTATCTTCTTGTTTTCCGCAATTTTCTCTTCTCAATAATAAATATATGAACTGAAAACTACTGAAAATAATTATGGGAACAGCACAAACGTTCCGTTTGTTGTTCGGATTGTGGAAATCATAAAAGATCGTTTGTCGTTCTGTTTGACTTTCGGTTCGTTGTTATGTTTGTTGCTCGGTTTGTCTTTGTCTTTGGCGAATAAAGATTAGTTTGTGATGTAATATTAGAAACACAAATTTATATCATATCAAATTTATGACAACTTAAAACCAAGAACGTGTATGTTATTGCTAAGAAATTATTAAGGAAAAGCGCAATTGCAGTGTAAATATTTATAATTAGATATTTTCGAAAGTTTATAAGTCCTCTATTGTAATCTTAATACTTAAAAGAAAATCCTGTCCATTAGCATTATAAGGAAATGGCTTTTACTTTATGAATAAGTTTCAATAACAATAGAATATCCTTGCTTGTTTAATTTACTTCCTTTGAGTCATATTGCTCTAAGGGTTGTTACATTGGTCATTAGAAGTATGTAATAAATAAACAATTACCTACTGTTTGAGAAGGGGTAGTGTGAACCAATAAATAAAGTAAGAAATGTAAATTCCATTTTAGTTTAAAATTTCAAGTGTTGTGAAAATGCCACCTCATCTCGGTGCTGATTTGAAAGCGCGGATTGTTTCGGAATTAGCGGCGGGCCGTAGCGTGCGTGAAATTTCACGTATGTTAGATATACCAAAAAGCACCGTAGGGCATTACCGAGTAAAATGGAATCTTGAACACACTTTGGAAAGAGCCATCGGAAGTGGTAGACCTAAAGTATCTACACGTGCTCAAGATCTCGAGTTGTTTCATTACGTAACAGAACAACCATTTGCTACATACTCAGGGCTATAGCAGATACACATTTTCCCGGATGCCGTATAACTGCACAAAAAGATTAAAGGAGATGGGAATAAAGAAGTATAATGCTGCTGCGAAAGAAGTTCTCAGTGACGAAAATATGAGACGTCGTCTGGAATTTGCAAGGCGATATGTGAACGAACCTTTGGAATTTTGGAATCGAGTGATTTTTAGCGACGAAAAAACGTTCAATAGCCGCAACGATGGACCACTAAAAGTTTTTAGAATGGAAGGAACTCGTTACGAAAATAATCACATATGTCCTAAAAACGAAGTGGTTATTTTTCTGTGAATGTGTGGGGTTGGGTTAGCGCGCGGGGTCCAGGAGTTTGTTGGGCTATCGATGGACGTCTTGATTCTGCTGCGTATTTAGATATTTTGGAAACTATTATGAAACCTTCAGTCGAAGTGTTTTATCCAGACGAAGATTATATTTTCCAACAAGTAAGTATTCTTATTTCACTATACTTTCTCCAAAAATAGTTCGGGATCTGTTGAATTAACATTTTCATAATGTATTTTTGTTGTTAAAGGACAACGCCCCTATTCATACTTCGCGGGTTGTGCGCAATTGGATACGAGAAAATAACTTGGAGCTGTTACCCTGGCCAGCAAAAGCCCAGATTTTAACATTATCGAAAATGTTTGGGCTCGAATACTTGCTGTTATCCGAAGACAACAAGGGCCAAATTTTATACCAGTAAACCGTAATGCACTAATTGCAGCCATTGATACCGCATGGGAAACGATTAATATTAATTATATTGATACCTTGATAGCGTCAATGAGCAGACGCCTCCAAGAATGTATCAATAATAATGGAGGTCACACCCATTATTGATTTCTTATATTTATTTATATAGTAATACCTTTATTTAAAAAAAAGTTTTCATTTAATTTTAAACTATAACTTGGTATCTTAATTATAATTATGTAATAAATTCTTGTCAAAAACTAAATATATACGTTGACAATAAGAATTGCCTTAGTTTTTATTTTCACTTTTATATTAACTACAGAAAAAAATGAAACGTCATAAAATATACATTTTGTAAGGACTAAATATTATGAATAGAGAGTTTAATGATTTTTTTAATAACTTACAATAATTAGTAGGTTAGATTTATTTAAAAATAAGTAATAATCAGTCAACCCAAATAACCATGTTTAGTTTTTTGATTTAATTTAAAAGTTATTGCTTGTAGACGTTTTTAAATCAAAATTATTTCTAATTTTATTTTGTAAACATTTCCTAAACAAAATTTTGATTCGATAATTAATCGAGCTATGGTGTTTAATTAGCGATACCTTCAAATATATTCTTTAAAGAAAAAATTAAGTAAGCAACGTAAATTACCTATTTTCTAAAACGTGCTTAGTGTAATGATTCATTCTACAGTCCTTCTATAAGATAACCCCTGCTGAGACTACCTGCTGTTAGAATTGTAAATGATACCCTTAAGCCCGCTTCACAATGTACAAAATTTTGTTTACAGAAATTGTGGTGTCCAAGTTTTAAATTTCATGAATGTACCTACTTACTCAAATTTTCAAATGACATAATCGAAAGAGTAAGATTTTGTCACCGCGGTGATTCACGCTTTTGCTATGTACATATGCAAAACCTTCGCTTCTTACAGTAGGCCAGTCGATCGAGCAATCAAATATTCTGAGCGTTTGTAATTAGACAATAACTTTTTTTTTCATTTTGGCAAACCAATTATTGTTATTCCCAATATCTTAGAACAGAATAAAATGTGTTCTAAATGATTTATTTATTAATTTCGCATTCTATTCATTAAATAAATGCTTATACAGTTTTTACTTCGTGTACAGTAATTGCACACACAAAAACACTATGGAAACACGAAGTTTTTCAATTACTTTTCCTTTTAGTATTTAGATTACAATGCATTTCTCAAACAAACGATGTTTTCAATTATGCGTAGAATGCTGGCTTGAATTAAATGTTTTGTCAATGTGTATTACATCTTTTTTAGACGGCTTCAAAATATCACTGACCAGTGTGGAAATAATTCATATCATTCACGGTGCATGATATGAATTCGGCCAATGGATGAAGTCCTATTCCGATCGTCAATTTTCTAGTTTTATAGGTAATACACAAATTCGGATTATTAGGATTTAAATAATTGTGCACAATTATTATTTGAATGAAATCTTTATTAATAGAACTAGAAAGTTACATTATTAAATATGCAGTTATTGATATGTATTACTTTTTATTTGAATTTTCAAACATTTTTGCCAAATTTGATAATTTGACAATTGTTGAAGAAGTTGTCATGATGGATGATTCTGCTTCATTGTTCAAGTTATCAGTAATTGGATTAGTTTCTGACGCGGTTTCTGACGAAGTTTCTGACGAATTTTTAACGGCCGAAGTGATTGTTTTAGCAACTTTCATTTTGTGCCCAATAGACTCTGCTATTAACCTTCCGCCACTGATGAAGAATCCCATCCACCGTGGCGTTTCAGATCTTCAATCGTAGCATCAGCATCCACAAAAATGGTGGAAGATGATCACCCCAAACAGTAGCTCGTGTAAGATGCGGGTTCCTCTTAAACAGTCTAAACCATGGTAGGTAGCAATCATTTTGGATGCTACCTATCTTGTTGATTCCAACGGGCTGTTTAGTGCATTTAGCTTGCTGATAATTCAAAAAAAAGCGACGTTCAGACGTATTTGGTGGTCGAAGAGCAGCATATTTACAATAGATACCGTAAAACTGGTCAACTATCGTGAAAACAGGATCCTTTTTATTTTTGGTGTCACCTAATTTTACAATTACGGCCGAACCGACATCAGTTAAACGTCAATTTTTAATTGGACCAATTCGTTCCTTCGCATGGCTCCACTAATTCCGAACACCAAAATTACCTAAAATTGAAGGGTTTTTGTTTATAGGAATGTACTTACTTTCTGTAACAAATATTTACCGTCTGGCGCTTCTTTTATGAATTTATTAACTTCTTCAGCAGTTCAAGTTCTCGATTTTTTCGGTTTGTATCCTTGCGACATTCTTTTCGGAAAGGCTTTCAATTTAAGATATTGACTAATATTAGTATTCTGGTAAACAATAAGCGTGCTTCTTATCATAGAAAATTGCGTCCATGATGTGCTTGGGGCAATTTTTTTCGACAGCTCTCTAAAATACGCAAGCAGGACGTTTTGTGAAAACGAAGAATTTACCCTGTTTTGCTTTCGCCACTCCATAAACTTGCTATAAGCTTCCTCATAGCGTTGCCGGGATTTAGGGGCAACAACTTGAGGCTGGTTTCATTTGCTGCTTCCAAAATACTATCTTCATCATTATCCATATTTCAGAGTTTACAGATCACTATCAATATTTTATCGTTTACAGTTTAGAGGAGATAACACACTTTTTAGAAATTCAGAAATTTACAGCGAGAATAAGAAACAATTTAAAATAATAAACAACATGACCATAGCAACGGTTTAAGGCTCAGTTTAAGGTATCCAGATTATAGAGGAATTTGTCTCCGATGGAATTGGAAATTAATAATTAGTTTCAGTTATGTTGTTCAAACCGTCTAAAAAATATTCTTCCTAACTAGTGCGAAAGTGCCAATATCGTGCGAGTTCTATAGAGACACGACACTGGGTAGGAAAATAACTATTTCATTTTTTGTATATTTGTACATTTTTATATATTTTGTAATTGTATTGTAATGCGTTCCTTTTTAAGAGTGAAAAGCTCTAAATGTTTTCTTTTTTTTTTTTAACTTCTTCATTTTTTGTTCAAGCAAAATGCCGTTCGACGTGAAGCCCATCCAATAACCATCCAATAATGTGCGAATCTGCAAGATGCTTTTAACGGTAGTAGTAGCGTAGCATTAAGAAGTTTAATTGTTTTGATTTTTTTTTAATTATATTAAAACGAACTAACGATTTAGCTGTGGTCATTGTACACATAAAGTTTCACCTAAGAAAGTCTAATAGAGTAAGAGTCAAAATATCTGCAATAACAGTGTAAAAAATTGTTAGAGACCTCATGATTAAGTCCCAGGGACCTATAATTTCTACATGAAATTTAAATTTATTATTTATTTACAACATTTTTATAATTAGAAATTTAGATTTTGTGTTAGTAGTGTTTGCAAAAAACGCAAATTTTTTTGGAACTTGAAGGGTATATCTCATTTTTTCAAATTGAATGACACTTGTTTTATTTCACCAGAAGAGAGCATTTTTCCTTCTCCTTAATTTTTACTCAAGGTATCCTATGCCTAAACCACGTAGTTTTTGTGATATTTAATAGCTTAAAAAATCATTTTAATTATATTTTTATACACTGACGAACGTCGCTGGTGGAAAATAAATTCCATAGTAGTAGATGCCACACGCCGGCGCCCAAAAAAAAACATTGAAGGTCGCTAAATCAACAACAACAGCGGGTTGTTTTACCTTCCGTAAAAGTTATAGAGAAGACAAAATAAGACAAGTGTCATTACATTTGAAAAAAAATGAGTTACAGCCCTTTTAGTTTTAAAACATTTGCATTGTTTGCCCCGTAACATAAAATCTAAACTTGTAACTATTAAATTTACAAAAAATGTTCTCAGAAAATGTATAATACAACAACTATATAATTTTTTTACGTTGTTGCATGGAGAATAAAATGCCGTACAAGAAATCGATCAAAAAATATAAAGGATATCATTTGAAAAAAAAGTTGATTTTCGGCATACTTGCGTAGCTCATCTAATCTAGTTTAATACATTTATAAATATATGGTTTATAGTATTTCGCTGTTAACATACTCGCATGAAAAACTGCGATTTTCTCGTCATGTAATAAAATCCACTATTAGTCCTATTAAAAAAAAATTTTTGTTTTTCGGGGCCGGCACACTTTGCCGAATGACCACAACGCCAACACATTTCGAGTTGGTTCGTATCGCCGACAGGGACACTACGCCGACAGTGGCTACATCACCGACAAGTATTCAATGGACACAACACCGACCATGCCCACATTACCGACTATTAGAAATAAAAAATTAATAGGGACAGACAGTACGCCCACAGTGCCCACATCGCCGCCCGAGACTACGTCGACAAGTGTACAAGAGACGCTTCGACAATTTTTCTCTGGACTGGACAAAACACCGACTATGCCCACATAGCTGTCAATTTTGCAAACTCGATATCTAATACGATGGTAAATAAGTAATATAATAATTATCAACTTAGAACACTAATGCTTGTTGTTTAGAAATTTATAAATATCTTTACAAGGGAAATATGTATTTTGAGTTTGTTACTACATACGTTATAAATAAGATAGGAGTTATGTAGAGTACGTTTTAATAAAGCAAAATGAAATGTTTGTCCGATGGTCGGCCGGCCGTAGGATTGTTAAATGAGCAATGATCTACACTTCAGATTATTCTATGACAACTCGAAAATTTCAACAGTTTAGAACTTATTCGAAAAACTCGAATATACCCAATATTTCCGTTATTGTGAAAGTTTTGAGAAAAAATTCAAACAAAAGTTGCTTGTTTCGTTAAAGCTGTACTTAAAGTACTTTTATAATAATTTTCAAAAATGAAATTACTTCTTTGGCCAAAATGGCTAACTCAAGAGCACTTTAGCAATTATTCTATTAATATTCTGTTTTGGTTCTTTATCTGAAAATTTACACTTTTTCTGAACATTTACACTATATTTGTAAATTTTTTCTGTAAATTTACAGATACACTGTAAATTATAAAAAAAGTAATGGTTAAAAATTATGTCATCTGAGCGCTGTACATATTATTTGCCTTCCACAATGATGTTAGCATTATGTTAGTGTTGATGGCAAAATCTGTCTAATTATCGCACAATAATAAACATTCTTAGAATATTCTAAATAAATATAATCTTGAATTCTCGACTTTACAGTTAAACAATTTAATTACAATAACTATATTGTTATTTTCGATTGTTCTATATTGCATTAAATAATGGGAATCAGAACAGCTGTAATTATTAATATGCAATGGCTAGCGATAATAAAACGCACTGTATAGGTACCTACTAATCAAGTAAAATTTCACTAAAAATTAAACACTTTTGCATCTTCATAGTAAAACAGTGGGGTTTATCTATTTCAAATAACCATGCAATAAACTATCGCGGTCACCCTGTATAGATTTTTTTGCTCAATTGATTTCAACTTTATAGTTAATAAATATTTTATTTAGAATATGCTAAGAATTTGTTCAATATTCTAATAACAACTTATTGTAAGATTTCCCTTTTTACAACAGCTAAGATAATCATAATGTTATTTTTTCTACTACTAGCTGTGAAGTGGACAATTATTGCGTCTCCTAGCCAACTGAGAAGTTGAATTTCTCTATTAGTGGTTAACAATTTTTTCTATTGTTGACCTGGGTTAATAATGGACAATTTCAAATTTTTTGAGAATCTAAGAATAGTTGTTTAACAAAACGAGTGAAACATAATTTTGTATATCCAGCTGATTATCTTTAACTTATTTGCTGCTTAAAATTACCTAACACGATAAAATTATTTGAATAAAAAAAATGCCATTAGTTTAAAATTCGCGCCCCCATCCCATAACCGCAAATACATAACCTGAATTAATTTATTTATTAAATATGATGGTAAAATCAGTTTTTTAAGGTTTCCCCAAAGGAGATTTTCTTAATATTTGTTACTTTGAGAAGACAAACGACTAATTTTTATACCAGTTTATTGATTCGACATTACAGCATTAAACTTAAATTAAAACACGGGTACACCCTCTTTCATTAACCGCCATAATCTCTCTTTTTATTTTATTATCTGTACACTAGGGGCACTGTTGCCAAGTTGCATTTTTAGCGTATACTCTAACAGATTTAACCAGGCGAGTTAAGTTACATCAAGAATTTTAAGTAAATTACAAACATTTTGTTGTAGGTATTTTGAATGGTTAACAGAATCTGGAAGGTCCGATCTGTTGCATAAAAATCTCGACTCTAAAAACTTAACGAGTATGTGGTGAACACTTGCCATTCCAAAATGAATTACAAGTGTCAATTTCTGAAACCCAATATTCAAATGATGCAAGGTATATTGGCGAAGCAATAAATGCCCGTTAACATCTCTAGCTATAAAAAAACTACTCAAGCTTGCACCTCAAATACTCTTAGGTAAAGAAAATTACGGAGGAACATTCTTAAATTGCAACGTGAAAAGAAAGCACTTCAATTGAAGTTAACATCTCCCAACGATTACTTCCCGAAAGCAGAGCACAAATTGTGAAAGCCGAAGTGGACTTAAAAATAAACCACTAAGAAGCAGGAGATAAATAGAGGAATACAAACAATTTTCACTAAAATTATATTTTACGTGCCCTAAAATGTTAATTTTAAAGTAGGTTTTAAATTTTTTGCCAGCTCAAACTGCTACGTGATCATGGTTAGAGTTATATATAAAAGTTAAACAACCCTTGTGCTACATCTTTACAAATACGATATGTAAAGGTGACAAATTGAAGTCGATAGTATTAGACTGCATAGAAAAGCTACAATTACAATGCGGTGCGAATGTTAGGGCAGTAGTAAAATTTTCTAAACCTAATTAAAAGAATATATGTATCACCTGAAAAACCATACCTTCTCGTAAACGATAAGAAAATCTATTATTTCTTCGATGTCTCCTATTTATTGAAGTCGGTGCAAAATAACTTGATTAAATACGATATAATCTTTAATAACAAAAAGCATCTTGGAAAGACATTAAAAATTTCTACATGTCAGACAAATCTAAACCGCTGCGATTGGCTCCTAAATCAACTAATTTACATATCACTCCGAATAATTTTCAGAAAATGAAGGTGAAATATGTCACACAAGTGTTTAGTGAATCAGTTGCAGTTGGTTTATCAACGTATGTAGCTTTTAATGCTTTTTGATTTATTTGCATTCCTGTGCTACTTGATTTTTTACAAGAAAAATGTTTATTTTTATTTTTGGCTTAAATTTGGCTAGTAGTGGAAAAATAGTATATACACCATGGTTGTGAAGTCCATTATTGCCTACGCACCTGGTGTAAGGCAATAATGACAGACTTCACAACCTTGGATGTATAATATACTATTCTTCGTTTGTATATATATATTTCACATAACAATAAAAGCCTACCATCACATCGTACAAAATCGAACCAAAAATTCAATTTTATTGTGATAAACAATACAAACTGTTTGAAAAGAAAAGAATTGATAAATTAAAATTTAACTGTTCTTTATGCTATTTCCAAGTTTCCGACCATAGAACATCCGTGTGGCACTGCACTTATATGTACTTGTTGCTAGACAAAATACGTTTGTATGTTCGTATAGTGTGACCTTAGTCAATATTGATTTTTAAGGCAACAATATAAATATTAATGTCGTTAAGTGAAAGTTATAATACATTGGAATAATAATTTAATGTTTACGAATTCCCCAAAAATATGTAGGTCAAATGCAGTGTCTTCGCTTCAAATCCAAATATATTATACTATCTGTAAGCATTGCATTGATTTTCAAAGACAGCAACAACGAAACGAAAATAATATTTATTGAAAATTCTTGTTGAGTAATTACACTTTTTTCGAATCATTTGCAGTGTCAATAGTAGGCCAAGTGCTTGCAGTACTATGTACAATAAATTATATTTTAATGAAAAATTGATGTCATTTAAATAAATGACTTTACCATATTTCTGAGCAATAGTTACTACATTGTGGGAAGTTTTAAAGAAAAGTAATTAGTATATTAGTGGTAACACTTTTATCGCATCAATAACTATAATGTAGATGTAGACTATATTTAACTTAAGAATGTTTTTTCTTACATGTAATATCACTACTAAAACCAATATTACATGGATGGTGTAGTAATTTTAAAGTAAAACGCAAAATAATGTATCCTGTGTATGAAAACGAAATTTGTACTTGGCACGCAAACATAAATCGTTAGCACGTACTGCAAACAATAGTAGATTATATCATTAAGAGTAGAAGTAGGTATTTTTGTGGTGAGCCCAGAGGATTGACAACTAGGCCGAAGCACAAAAGACCTTGGTACTCTAAATGTTATATTCTATTTTATCTTCAAGCGGGACATAATGAGTTGAATCTTTGTACATACGACGCTTTTGTTTTGCTACATGCGTTGCGTTTCGTTTTTGACACTGACACTTGGGAAATGGAAATGTCATGCACATGAACATTGGCGGCTCGTGTTAAACACCGTATGGATAGCCGTTTAGTAATATTGTTAATAATTTCGTTATTTTGCTTTTTTTTGAGACATTTTTATTAGATAATTAAATTATTAAATAGTAAGTGTCAATACTGATAAAAAAAATCGTGATTTTAAAAATTCTACAAATGCTTTCAATAAACGTATATTTTGACTTGGTCGAGCCGACCATGGATATTTCAACTCCTAGGATTTGAAAATATTATAACTACGACTAGAAACAAAACAGTCACTTTAACGGTTTCTATAGAGATACACAAAGTCAACATTTTCGACCACTTGAAGATAATAGTTATTTATGTAGCAAGTGCGTAAAGTAGCTGTTTTAGGCCCAGAGGAATGTACGTTGTACCCGAGCGTAGCGAGGGCAAATCAGGACGAGGGCCTAAAACAGCTGATTTTATACCAACGTTTAACGTATTGTAATCAAGTTAAATAAACTTTTACATAAATACAATAATCATTAAACAATACATCGTATTATCGTCTGATACTTGTGCTAGAACACTATGAACAACTTTTAGATATTGAACCCCAATGCCCATTGAACCAACTCATTTCGACTGCTCTACCCAGCCTTTATTAAGGCACCTGAATATTTGGATAAGTTAATGATTAAACACTGAATTTGAAAAACAATATATACATTATAACAAGTTGATTGTATGGGCAGCATGTGTATTGATCTAGTTACTCGTTTCGTAGTCCAGGTGTTTTTGAAATTTTATATGACTGATTCTGTTCATCAGTCCACAATAAACAAAGAAAAAGATGAAGAATATGGTGTATATCTTTCTAACAAAATCTTACCGTTATTCAGGAATGAAAGCATTGGTACAGAACATGAAATGAAAGGAAATTTTGCAAACAAAGTAGAATATATTTCTATACTGATTGTAGGTATCTATGAGCATCTAAAAATTCTTTGGACTTCTGGTAAACATTAAAACTAGTTGTAAAAAGGAAAAGATCATCTAGTATAGGCCAGTGTCGAAATGGTAACCATATAAGTAATATTTCGCCCACTATCGTAAAGTAACTTGTATTAGTCGTTAACCTTAAAAAAACCTGATGAAACCCCTGACAATATTGGACAAAACATGGCAGCTAAAGTTACCAATATGAACTGAATAAAAAACGTCGTCCGGGATTGGACAGTGTCGGAATGGTAACTGTAATTGCCTAATGAAACAAAAAACAAACAAAAGTAAGGTAATGAACTTGTCAGACTTTTCTGTTTGATATCTACCGTGTTGTCAAGTTATTATCATCACCTCGGTAATACGTTTATGACAAAAAAACATTTTGGTGAACTTATATCTTATTACTTACTAGAAGAGTTAAAAGCCGGTCTACAGACCGGCGGACGACTTGATTGAGAACTCATATAGCACTGTTAATAAAATATCCTTTCATATAAATAAGTATATGAAAAGTCAGTTTTTTTTACTACACCTTTTCAGGTATTTTTGAAAAAATGTTGTCATATATATTTGAAACGGTCTTAGTCAGCCTGTCATTGTAAGGTATCACTCGATGGGTGGTCGTATTTAAAAACAGGCGCCCCCCAGGCCCCACCCACATGAGTGGGGAAAAGTGTTTTTTGTTAGACGTCGTTCGGCCCGGGGCATGCCCAAGAAATCTAGCTATCACAACTTGAGGTAAGGCACACCTCACGGTGTGTATAGAAGGATAACACTAGGAGAATTAACTCAATTATTTAGAAGGATAAGGATTTTTGAAAAAAATTTGTCATGCATATTTGAAACCGTCTTGCTCAGCCCGTCATTTTAAGGTATCACTCAATGGGTGGTCGTATTTAA
This sequence comes from Abscondita cerata, assembly GCA_030710515.1. NCBI lineage: Eukaryota > Metazoa > Arthropoda > Insecta > Coleoptera > Lampyridae > Abscondita > Abscondita cerata. The sequence goes on along the minus strand of JALBCR010004579.1, from coordinate 195,488 downwards.
AAACAGGCACTCCCCCCAGGCCACACCCACATGAGTGGGAAATAGTGTTTTTTATTAGACGTCGTTCGGCCCGGGGCATGCCAAAGAAATCTAGCTATCACAACTTGAGGTCAGGCACACCCCACGGTGTGTATAAAGAGAACACCAGGAGAATTAACTCATTTATTTATAAGGAAGGAATGATATCTTCTGAACAAAAATACCCACATTGACTTTTGATTTTCATTACTGTTAGCTTCAATTTTCAATAACTTTTAGTTATGTGAACTAATTTTAATGATAAAATCATCGGGCAATCGCATTACGTTTAATGTTTATTGTACAGTCAGTCGGTTTCAAAAATATTAAGCTCTCTTTATTTTTACAGCGTTTAAAAGTACAGGTACTTTTTTCACACTGTGCTAAATTCATTAGAAGGAAATCCCGCACGATATTTGCGAGACCTGTCACAGCACAACTTGTTCATTTCGCCCCTGGTCACATCGCACACAATTGCTTGATTACAACACCGCCTACATTCATATCGCCCCATTGTATGAATTATCGAACGCCGTCTGTAATCATATCGCTCATATTTATTGTGTTTAGCAACTCTGCTGTTGTTGATCAAAACGGCTACATTTCATGCATAACAAGAACAACAAGCATAACAGTTGCAATTGATCGTGAATCCCATTTCCTCATCTGGACGTTGAAATTTCGGGTTTCTGATTAAGAATTTGGGCTTTATGACCAGGCGGTACTATGATTAAAGTTAGTTAGTAGGTGAAGAAGCTTGCCAAACTGGCCTGAATGCAGTTGGCTCTATGATCACAGACGGTATGACGATCATACATTCAATTTAGGCATGGTGATTCAGAAATTGTGATCGCTGAAATTCTTTTTTTTAACTTAATTGTATTTGATACTCAATAGCTTTATAAGATGTTTTGTGATATGTTATACTAAAGCCACTATGCACTATCTGTTTATGTAGGAATATTTACTAAATTCTTCATTTTATAATATATAAATACCAATTAATGTGAAGTACCTACACTTTGCATTTACCTCTTACTTACGGAGAAATTGTAATAATCGGCCACGATTTTTTCAAATATTAAACGTTAGTGAAACGGAGGTAAATGCAATAAAATACACAGCTGCAACTAAACTTAACTTTACTTTAATAAACATTACAAAAACTGTTCAAAATAATAACTTTTCCTTCAAAACATACATATAGAAGTAGTAGTTATGCTTATTATTTAATATGCTTTAGGATATAATATATTTGTAAAGTTAAAATTAAATATTTGCTTCACACATTTGGTAGTGACAATATCAATATCGTCGATTCCTGGCCATACAAAGACATTTTCTCTATGCCGCGTAAATTTAACTTCCCAGTGACCGTCATCGACTTTATTTTGCACAAGACCAACATAATACTTTACACTCTTTTTAGATGCATATTCAACTATTATCCACTTATTTGTGTCCAGATTTTCCGGTAGTATGTAATTCTCCTTTTCGTTATCGTCGATATTTTCGTCACGAAGTGAATCATCGTTTTCTAGTTCTAGACCATCACTTTCATCTGAATTTGTAAGTTTTATTTCAATATCTTCGTCATCATCTGTACTGTCAGCTATAATCGATAATTTTCTCTTCTTCTTTTTTGGTTTTGTCACTTTATGTTGAGCTGCTTTCCTATTCTGGCAATTTTTATCTTTCAGTACCCTAAGAAAATCAACAGATGTAATAACCTCAGCCCCTGAAGCAACTTTTCGCTTGCTCTGCTTAGGTCTCATTTCTTTTGGTGAATTGTAGATAATATAATAGCTTCCATAGACTTTTCTATTGTTTGTTGAGGTAATTGTTCATCTGGACCTCGTGATGTTGATGGTACTGGTGAGGTTCTATTATTTGGGGATAGATATACTCGTATCTCTTCTTCTTCATTTATTTGTTGTTCGACTTCACCTTGCTGTTCGATTTCAGTTATTTCATTTTGTGTTTGGCCAATATATTTTTTTCTTCTTTGTATGCTTTCCATCGTTCTAAAGACTCTTTAGGAAAATTCTCTCTGCCTATTACATTGCTATTAAAGGGATATATACCACCCTTCGTAAAGCCACTTTTAATTACATCTGGGGAAATGGCAGTCCAAGTTTCACCCAAATATTGTAAAAAGGAATTTGAGTAGCTTTTTTCCGAAGTGCTGTCTTTGCCAGGTAGTAACTGTAGCATCCCATTTTTGTTTGAATGACCTAAATACGGACAAGTCGAGAGGTTGAAGACGATCACTGGTGTGAGGTGGAATTTTAAAAATAGTAATATTGTTGGCTAAGGCAATCTCGATTAAGCCTACCGAAACATGCGTGGCATGCCCATCACATAACACCAGGACTGGTCGTTCTTCACCAAGGATTGGAATAAGTACCTTTGAAAAGTAGTTCGTGAATATTTCGGTCTCCATCCAACCATTAGGGCTTGCGGCATACCAGGATATTCTTTTTCTGGAGGAGCTCGCCACTGGTTCCACATATTTTTACCTTTATAAATTATTAAAGGTGGAGCTCTACGACCTGCAGCATTAACAGCTAAAACAAAAGTAGTGTTCTCCATTTCTGATGTGCTAATAATCCTTGATGAGCTTTCACCTCCTTCACCCACAACTTTCGTTCTTGAAGGATCTATGCACAAACTACTTTCATCTAAATTCCAGATCCGTTCAGGTTTATCTTCCAGGTTCATTTCTCTTAAGGTAGTCTTTAAAAGATCAAAATACCCATATATAATGAACGGATCGGTGGCTGCTTTTTCGAGCATATTCTAAACCCTCGGGTTTCGGATAGATAAATTATGGCGGCGTGTGAAATGCAAAACCAATCTTCGCCTAGTACACCATTTTTTAAATGGTGTCTGTATTTGGTTTGTGATAACGTATTTTCCAACCAACTCCATAATGTCTTTTCGACTAAGTCCAAACCCCATTTAGTCAATGTCTTAATTGAAGCAGCTAGGGTTTTCCGATATCTTCCGAAAGAGCGATGCGTCTACCTTTTGTTTTTTTGATAGACCCTCTCGTGCCCTTGCTTCGGCAATACAATGTGGAAAATGGAATCCCATAAATTTTTGACGCTTTGTAAATTGTAAGGGTATTTGCTTGTATTTCATTAAGAGCTCTTTCTAATTTTTCTTCAGAATATTTGGGTGGTCCAGAACCCTTTTTTACATAATTACGCACCATCTGAAACAACAAACAATTCCATTTAAAATTAAATTCAGTCAGAATTAAATTGGGGTAAATGTAATAAGTATATTGCAATTTCCTCGCCTGCATGTATTGCATTTACCCCAGACATACAAATTATTGGGGCAAATGCAATAGGCACTGAAACACCATTTAAAAACAATTTCAGTAAAATACTTATTTAGAGTGTATTAAAAATACATAAACAATATCCCCGGTACTGATAAATCAAAATCCTTACCTTGTATTTTCCGATGAATCCAGAATAAAAACTGCACGTCAAATTTCACATGTACACAGATCATAAGGCACATGCAGAATGACTCACTATTCACTTTGCATTTAGTGGAAGAAGTGTCCGCTAGGGGTTACAAAGTAGTTCAGTAAATGTTTTTACCGTTTCAGAGATGGCAACATCAGTTCGGTTTTGGATAAACAATTTTATTGCATGTATCACATTTACCCCGGTATTGCATTTACCCCACTTGGCCCTATATCAAATATGATTAAAATTTGGGCATGCTGAAAGAGCATTTTAGGGAAGGGCATATTATCAAAAAAATCTCTTACATAAATTCTTATAAATAGCAATAATTGTTTTTAATTACTCATACGTTACACATACTTAACAATATCTTCAATTATATTAATTATAGAAAAGTTTTCTTTTTTCTAAACCTATCGGTTATGATGACTTCTGTGACTTTTTTTAGATTATGTGATAGAGGAATCTGTCTACACCTATATATGTATAATAAAAAAAAATAAGCTGATCTCTTTGTAGCACAAATTAAGTAGGTACAAAACGCTTACAGCGAATATCATTCTATCAAACACATTGGTATTGAAACGCAATAATCTTATGATATTTTAGTGATTTTTGTTGTTACTTACACATGATGTCATTATCGAAATAAACATAAGTTACACTATCTATTAGCAATCAGTACGACAAAATTCATTAGAAATACATTTAAAAAATACAAATTATCTTAAGTGAAATTATGAAAATTTCAAAGTTGTTTATTTTCATAAACAAGAGGTATAAGTACTGCACATTATTATTAACACACATGCAAAATACGAAGGAAGACATGGAAATTTTATATAGGTATGTACTACATATAAAAGTTATGTTGCTAGAATGTACGTTTTCATGCTTTTACCCCATTTAAACGAAGGTTGTATCTAGATAATTTCAAGTTCAATTCATTACCTGAAAATTTTTCATATCATTATCTAATATGCACATCTGTACGTTCAAGAATTTGTAAGTGTTATTAATAGTTTAATAGTTTTCGTTGCTAGCGGGTAATTTCTGATTAATTAAAGGCTGTTGCTTTTAATATTTGATGATAATTTTTACTTTGGAAAACAGGGCCAATAAATATTATCATTGATGTCATTGAAAATATCGACTATATATGGTATTAAGGTTTACTAAAGTACGCACATGAATAAAAAAATAAATACATAGATAAAAGTTACTTACATTCCAAAACAGAAGTAACCAATGATAAGGCCAAATATGAGACCAAATCCATGACGAGTTCCAGAATTTGTTTTCGAAGGATGTAGAACCGTGCGGAAGAGAGACGCCAAGGCAAGTGCAACAAATTGGCTGATTATAAAATTAACCTGTAACAAACAACACCCATTTATTTATTTATTTATTTAATCGTATGGTACATTTTAAATATTGTATTGTGATGTAAGTGTTATGTATGGTGCCCCAGAAGATCAGTATAAACCTGTACAGTGTGGTGACGAAACCGTGTGCAATTGTGAATTGGTTCGTCTTGGCAAAGCATTTGCTTCAAGGTTTAGGAAACCACTAAAGCCCTAAACATGCCAAACCTTACCCACCCTAGTATTCATAATATTAACCAACATTATAGAAAGTAAATAAGCACATAAAATATAACAGCACAGCCATTGCATGACGACGCATAATAGACCGGTCCAAGCGCCAGTCACGACAATGACGGAAAAAAAGTAGGTTAAAGAAATAGCAAAACAATCTCATCTCCACAGTGTTCTCTGTAAAAGTAAATATCGACCCTATTCCTGAAACAAATATTAGACAAGAAATCTGATTTGTCCTTACTCAACCCTCAACACCAATTTGCAGAATATTTGTTATGTGCCCTATATTAGTATGCGGTTGTGTTTTGTGAAATAATAAACAATAATAAACAATACCTGAAATTCATATTTCAACTATAATAATATTCAAATGAACAGAATGGGCTCAACTATTCTGGACGCAACATTTGGGCCATCGTTTCGACGTCTTAGCTCTACCACTCATACAGGGTTTCTATAAATGAATGTTTCATCAAGTTGGCAATTGAATGAACAAAATTAACGATAAACGACGAACAACACACAATCACAACCAGGGATAACATACAACGGAACGATGAAATAACTGACAGATGATGACATTAGTATAAATTAATTCACTATCAATTTAAGCGGCAAATTTGTAATTTTTTAATTTTCCAACGGTCACCTGATGAGACAATCATTTATAGAAGGCTTGTATATTGGTACAATATTTTCTATCCGCTACTTTAAACTTTACTTGATAAAAAATAACATTTCCCAAGTTAAAATGACAAAGAACAAAACAAACTTTCTGCAATTATGTTATAATACATAAACGTTGTAAAAAAATATTTTTCGAACATTAAAATCTTAATTTTGTAGTGTAACAAAGGCATTCGCAAATTTGAATTTCGCGCGTTGAAGATGGGGGAAGATTCCGGTCACGAAAGGGGTAGCGTTCTTCTCATGATCATCCGGTAAGGGCATTAGTCGATATACACTTGATGGTGGCGGGTGTGAGCCCTCAAGGAAAGGAGACTGGTGTAACATTTAAACTATTCTTTATTTTATTAAACCTTTAAGTGATTGCCGTTGGGTTTTTTTTATAAATCGACCATTCCTTACAAATCAGAAGTTGGGATTGAACGAATTTAATTTGCAATATTTGATGATAAGTGAAAACACGTGGTGAGTTATCGAATTCTGCGATCATCGGTGAATGGCAAATCCTTAAGGGACAAAGCTTGTACAGTGGGTAAATCGGAGACATTTATAAACATTTTAGGCGTGTTATTTTCTAATTTTCGTGGTGGGCGATATTTATGAAAATACGATTTTCGATTGTTGTAAATAACGTTTAGGTGAGTTTATTGAGACAGTTTTGCAGACATTGAAGTTTCGGTGTAAACCGTGGTGTAAATCAATTAAAATATCGTTGTTGGTTGCGGAAGATTTTAAACATGGCAACCTCGGAGAAAACCGAAACCGATGGTACCAGCTTAAACGTAAGCGTGGAAGACATTATTGCTATGGCCGTACGTGCTGCGCAGGTCACCAATAAATCGATATTCAAATGCCGAAATTGCAGCACTCATACCTGAGTTTGGCGGGAATTCAAATGATGATGTGCTCTCGTGGTTTCAAAGGATATCGACGGCGAAAGAAATATATGAGGTACCGGATCAAATAATGACGTTGATCGTAGTTTCAAAATTAAGGGATGTCGCAAAGATTGGTTTCACTCGCGGCCCGAGTACGCGGCGTTGACATTAGCGGAGTTGAAGTTCGAATTAACAAAAATGTTTGCGTGTAGAGAAGATCGCATTTCAATAATGCGAAAGTTTGAAAATCGTCGTTGGAAAAAGGGAGAAAAATTTTCAAGTTATTTTCACGACAAAGTGCTGTTAGGGAACAAGTTGAGGTTAGAGGAGCGTGACCTCATAATGTATGTTATCGAGGGACTAGATAACGCGGTCTTGCAATCTCAAGCGAAATTAAAGGAATTTGATAGCCTCTCCTACATGTTTCAATTAATGAATGAAGTCACTAATAGTGAAAGGAGCACAACGGTGTCATACGGAGTACCACCGAGAAGGAGTCCATCACATTTCAGTGGGCAATCCCCACCACTCGAACAAGGGAGAAATACGGTGATCAAATGTTACAATTGCGGTAGGTATGGGCACTTATCCATATCATGTACAGCGCCGAGGCAGCCAAGGGGTTCTTGCTACCAATGTGGAGAAGTTGGGCATGATCGTCGTAACTGCACGAGGGGAAGAGAAGCATCAGCTGCGACCACTTCCAGAACAGTGACGTTAGCTTCTGCAGATAGCACGGCGTTGTTAGTTCAAGAAACTCCTGTTCCTGCTTACCGTTTGCCAGTCGTTATCCCGATTAGGAGCAGTGTCATCGAATTGGAAGCGGTTATCGACACAGGCAGCCCGATTTCGTTATTATTAGAAGGTATTATCCCTCGTAGTATGGTGCAACCTTGCGCAACATTAAGTAGTTTTGAAGGAGTGAATGGCTCTAAGCCAAATATAGTAGGGCAATATGTTTGTAATATTAAGATTGATAATGTAGATAATATAAATGTCAGGTTTTTCGTTGTGCCACCCATTACGATGAGGCATGAGTGTTTGTTGGGTCGAGATTTCATTGCCGATCCAAAAATAAAAATTTCATTTGGTACGACTTGTAGAGTATATGGTCATCATGTGCAGGAACACCCTGAATTTGTATCGAACGAGCTACTTTTGGTGGATTGTAGTTACAAAGACAATTTAGCTTAAGAAACTTTAAATATTAATGAAAAATTGAGTGATGAGGTCAGAATGTCTGTGGTGGAGTTGTATGAGGATTGTTATGTTAGGCCGGAGAGACCAGAAATGCCCATTACTAAATTTGAAACTGACATTGTAGTTCAACAGAACCACACACCTTTCTTTTTCGTCCTAGGAGGCTTTCGTATTTTGAAAAAGAAGAAGTCAACAAAATAATTGCTGATCTGTTGAAGGAAGGAATAGTTAGAAAAAGTTCTTCTCAGTATAGCTCTCCCATAGTTTTGGTAAATCGTAAAGATGGTACGTTGAGGATGTGTGCCGATTTTCGATCTCTCAACAAAATTACAGTTAGGGACAATTACCCTTCACCACTCATCGATGATTGTCTTGATGGTTTGAGAGGGAAACGTTTTTCACGAAACTAGACTTAAAAATGCTTTCCACCATGTGAGTATTAATGAAGCGTCGGTAAAATATTTATCTTTTGTTACTCCTACGGGCCAGTTTGAGTAAACCCGTTTACCCTTTGGTTTCCGTAATAGCCCAGCTATCTTTTCAAGGTATATAAACATAATTTTCCAGGAATTAATGGAGAGAAATGAGGTGTTAATATATATAGATGATATTGTTATTGCCACGGAGGACGTAAAGGAGAATTTACGTATATTAGCAGACGTCTTAAAATTAATGGTGGTAAATAAATTGAATTTACGGGTCGATAAATGCTTCTTCTTGCATGACACTATAGAATATTTAGGGTACATAGTGAATAGTGAAGGCATTAGTCCCAACCCTGAGAACGTACGAGCTGTACGAGATTTTCCGGTGCCTAAGGGATTTAAAGAAGTGCATAGTTTTTAGGGCTTGTGTCATATTTCCGAAGGTTTATCAGATCGTTTTCAACCATAGCAAAGCCTTTGTATGACTTGTTGAGAAAAGATTCAGTCTTTGTCTTTGGTCCACAACAACTCATGGCGTTTGAGGAGTTGAGGAAGTGTTTAATTAATCAACCGATTTTGTGTTTGTATTCTCCTAAAGCAGAAACACAATTACATTGTGATGCAAGTAGTCTAGGTTTCGGTGCAATTCTTCTTCAGAAGCGAGATGACAAATTTCGCCCTATATTTTATTTTAGCAAAAGAACTTCGGAGGCTGAATCAAAATACCATAGTTTCGAGCTGGAAACCTTGGCGATTGTCTATGCTTTGCAACGCTTCAGGATTTACTTGCAGGGTTTGGGGTTTACAATTTTCACAGATTGTAATAGTTTGAAATTGGCTTTACAAAAAAGGAGGTAAACCCTCGAATTCTAAGATGGTCATTAATCTTAGAGAATTTTGATTATTCGATTGAACATAGGGAAAACGCTGCCATGAAGCATGTGGATGCGTTAAGTAGGTGTCATTCGATATTTGTAATTTCTTGAAAATTCCTTCGAGAGAACACTTGCAATTTATCAATCTCAGGATGAAGTCATTTTAGATATAGCACGTCGGCTGGAAGGGAAGAGGATAAATTTTACGAGTTACGTAATGGTTTAGTTTACAGGAAGCATAAAGGCAATCTTTTATTTTACGTTCTCGAGGTCATGATAACCAATGTCATTCGCACTTGTCATGACGATATCGGACATGTTGGAGTTGAGAAGGCTGTAGAACTTATCCAGCGCTCGTATTGGTTTGCACGAATGAGGGCTAGGATTGCAGATTACATTTCAAAGTGTTTAAAATGTATCACTTATGCACCAAGTAGTGGTAAATCTGAAGGAACTCTTCATAATATTCCCAAGGGTAATCTGCCATTTAGGACCATTCACGTTGACCATTGGGGTCCACTTGAGAAAACTAGGTTTCAAAATAAGTATTTATTGGTGGTTGTAGATGGATTCACAAAGTTTGTTAGATTGTATGCGTGCAGAACGGTTACCACCCGGGAAGTAACTAAATGCATGTCCGATTACTTTCGCGCGTATAGCAAACCCGATAAACTAATTTCGGACCGAGGTAAAGCGTTTACTTCAGGAATTTAAAAATTCTTGGAGGACCAGGGTGTCACGCAGTCATTGATTGCTGCAGGTGTGCCTAGGGCTAATGGTCAGGTAGAACGCATAAACCGCGTAGTTGTGCCGATGCTGGCAAAGATCGCGCCGGAGCCAAACAAATGGGATACCGTACTAGCTGATGCAGAGTACAGTATAAATAATACGATATCTCAAAGTACTGGTTATACCCCTAGTGTTTTATTGTATGGGATAAACCAGAAAGGTCGCACTCTCGATAATGTAAAACTATTTTAGAAAGCGAATTAGGTAATAATGATAGAGTAGATTTGTTAAATGTTAGGGATAGTGCGGATAAAAATATACAGAGGAGCCAAATGTATAATAAGGCTTATTATGATAAGACGCATAAAGACGGTATGAAATACGAAAAGGAGATTTGGTAATGATCCGCAATATCGACGTTACGCCAGGGTAAATAAAAAACTTATCCCTAAGTATAAAGGACCCTATGTAGTAGATAGAGTTTTTAAGGGAATGACCGTTATGTTATTAAAGACTTGGATGAATTTCCTGTCACGCAAATCCCGTTCGACTCAGTGTATGATTCGGCAAATATGCGGAAGTGGCCGAAATAAACTAAAATGTAAATTATGTAGTACATTAGATTAAGTTGTCATTTATTGTATTTAATTTTAGTATGATGCATAGATTGTATGATGTGTACCGATGATCAGGGACGATCTCTAGTCAGGATGACCGAGTTGTAACAAAGGCATTCGCAAATTTGAATTTCGCGCGCGTTAAGATAGAGGGAAGATTCCGGTCACGAAAGGGGTAGCGTTCTTCTCATGATCATCCGGTAAGGGCATTAGTCGATATACACTTGATGGTGGCGGGTGTGAGCCCCTCAAGGAAAGGAGACTGGTGTAAAATTTAAACTATTCTTTATTTTATTAAACCTTTAAGTGATTGCCGTTGGGTTTTTTTATAAATCGACCATTCCTTACAATAAATTTATCAAAATCTCCATATAATTTATCAAGAATAAATACAAGAAAATATTTACACTAATTCATTACTGCAATGTTATTCAAAAAATATTTAATTAGTCTGTTATTTATATAAGAACGTAATCTTAAAATCTAATAAATTGAAAGTCACACGTAAGAAGCTATACATATGTAACGACTACAATATCAAATTCTTAATAATGTTTGGCACTTTTATTAAGAAAGATCGATTGAAATGCTGTTGATATTAAAACAAAATATGTTGACTATCGTGCTTATTCCGGTTGCCGAAAGCGACGTTAACTATTTTATGTTATATGTGCACTATTGCTGTTAAACTACTTCTAGATAAATGGAAGAAACATTAAAGATGTCAAACTGTGATTAATATTAAATAAGCGGAAATAGCTTTTTCAATTATTGGAATAATAATTTTGAAATTTCAATGTTTCATTTCTACCAAGCCATTTGCTTCAAGACAATAATTACCTTCTGACCATTAACTTTCCTTACCAAGCAAGTACACAATAAAGAAAACTGAAAAATATTAAGTAAATAGTAAAATACTAGCATCAACAAAACGCCTATTCACTGTCTGTAAATGCGGTTTAGTGTCAGAAACTTTAATGAATTATGGATGGGTTGAAGAAATTTCAAGAAAACATAAAAATAGATAAGTACAAATTATTCATTCAATTCAAATAGGCTTTCGAAAAATTACACCTAGAATAAAAAAAAGTGACGCTACCGATTCGTGTTCACGTTTAATACGGCGCGAATTACAAAAAAAAATACTATTATTTTTTCTATTTCCGCGTCGTTTAAAGCTATAACCGCACTCAAAAGGTGCGTTAATAGAAATTGAGTGCGTTTATAGCGCTGGTGTACTTATATTTTTTAATGTTGGTAACACTAACACTGAAATCTACGTACAGTTTACCTAACCTTTATTTTTCTTGGTCGATTATTTATTAATAAATACAAGTAAACAAACAAAACGATTTACTTTAATTATGTGACGAAAAATGTACAATTATTATAAATATTAATAGTTACATTGGAGTTTTGCTGAGGATTAAATGTTAACACCGGCACCAGGTAAAAGATTATGGGTTTATACGATATTGTGCTGAGAATTATTTATATTAGAAACTGTGTGACAGTCGCTGGAAGCAGAGGGAACATCCGACAAGTTAAATATTATTGGTGGGGGTTCGATGAAAGCATTTGAGAATGCGGAATAATGTTAAATCCGGGACCAGGTAAAAATTATGACTTGTCACGATATTTTATTGAAAATTGGTTAATAGGGGAGTGGTGTGACGATCGGTGGAAGCAGAGGAGGAACATCCAGGCAGGTTACTATTGGTGGGCTCTGGATGAAAGCATTTGAGAAACTTGAAGTTTGTTTTTCAAAGACGCGTCAATATAACTTTCTGCAACCGTAGAGGAGTTCCATCCTCGTGACGCTTAATTGTTAGTAAATCACCCCCGATCTGCCATGTGTGGCACTAATTCTCCTAAAACAGTGCCCAGTGAAAAGTTCAGGGTTTGGCAATTTCAAGTATTTATGATATCCTTTGAAACTCTTCCCATGATGTTAATCCCACTAAGAGCCCACAGGGTGGGGATGCTTCTTTATTTCACTTGAATGAACTTATGGCAACCCAACTATAAGAAAGGTGTTTAAACGCAATATCGTTAATTTCTGCGGAATTTAAATACTGATAAATTTACATTCAAAGTTCCATAATCTGGTCAGTTTGTATGGTTAACCTCAAAATTAAAAATATCGACATGAATTTTTATTTCAAAATATAGCTATTTATTTTGTAAAAGAGGCGCAAAATAGAAAATATTGTATGATTACTGTTTACATTTTGTCGCATCTGTTTCCTTAAACTCGCTGCGCTCGTCGTGCCCTAAACCCGTGTGTGCGCCAAAAATGCTTCTGATAAAACTCGTATCATAATATACTACTATTATAGTATAGCTTTTATTATATTTATTATTGTACATGTTTTTTTTCGATGGAGAAAAATATAGAGCTCTAATTTGTTTTATGCATTTTTATTAAGAAACTAGTTATATACAATATAAGATATTTTGGCATGTTAAAAGATGCTTTTAATATAGTTTCGTATAAATTGAATAAAAATTACTTTTAATTTTTAATTTGGATTCCAGCAAAGAAATTTTTCAATCGTTCTTTCTTTTGCTAAGTACTTACTTTTGTTACCTAATATAATGTTAATGAATAAAGTTTACTATTATATTATTGAATGTTCCACAACAGTTTATCATGCTAAATAGAAACACTTAAAATCTTTAAATATAAAAAGGAAAACAACAATTGTAGGAATAATTATATCGGAAGTAAGTGCTAATTAAACATTAATTTATTCACATTCACAAATCTGATTTCAACCAGGAAATGATTTAGATGATTTGTTGGAGGACTTTACTTCTTGAACAGTGCCTGATAGTGTTTATATTTAATCATTAAAAAAAAATATTTTAAATTAACGCATTATTATCATCCTCAGCACACCTGGGCAATAATAAAGACACACATTTTACGACCTTTCTATAACCGTAAACACAATAAACTGCTAAATTTAAATGTTTCGGAAAATTAATTTTAGAATAAGTATATGCATTACATGCTTCTCACCAACAAAAACAAAAATAAACCTTCATGTTCAATGAAAACATGAAATATTGAATATAAAATTATTTTTAGAAAAAAGTTTTCCAAAAACACCGTATTTCCATTTATGTTTGATAGTTTAGGTATTATACTAAAAAAAATGCCAACATTTTTCTTAGTTTATACTAATCATACGTGTCAATGCTTTTACACGAGATGTCGTAAGACACACATTTTGCTTTAGTAATTATCTTGTGTTGAATTTAGTAAACATTATATTCTCAATTGTTTGGCAATTTTGATAATAAACAAAATTGCCCACTAGTTTTAATTTAAAAATGAACTACACTTATCTTCACTATCACTATCTTGAAATTATAAATTATCTAAACCACTTTGTTTAAAAATGTTTATCCTAATAATTTAAGGACCAACCTTCGACCGGTGGTTTTACTTTTAAATTGATATTAAATTATAGTTATAACAGCCCACAAAATAGAAGTGATTAATGATAAATACTTGTTTCTCGTTATTTACGTTTAGGTACTAATAAATTTATATAGATACAAAAATTTAATATATAATTATATTGATTACGCTTAATCATATTTTGCGACTAAGCAAAAACCTGGAAAATCGCAAAATATATTTATAAAACATAATTATTTACTGTTAATATTTTTATTTAATTTATGGCACAGAATATGATATTCGTAATTTTAAAAGAAGCCCTAAGATTACATATAGGAAAACTAAAATCAGAAATTAACAATAAAGGAATTACCTAACACCGAATAAGTTAGTTTATCGACTTATAATTATTTTTATAGTAAGAAAACATTTGTAATACATTCAGTGTTTGTGCAAGTTTGATCAAACCCGTATACTTATGTAAGCTTACTACGTTTCAGAGTTCTATCCATCAATACATACAATTGTTTACAATAATACATATGCATTAAATACATATTTGGTAGGGAAAGCTATCAAATAACAAAGGTATTTATATACATAGTATATACTCAAAATCACAAATAGGTCATGTTACAGTCATATAGTATTTCCAATTAGAAGTTAAATTGTCGGTAATGATAACTAGTTTATAGTAATTCAATATGATTGTTTTTAATTATCTCAAATATATACGAGTTGAAGGTATTCGTAAAGTGTTATTACTTAATCAATATAGGCGTAATTTGAACTGTTAACTTTGCTGACGTATGTTTAAAAATAGATTGTGCTAAATTATTCGGCATCTTAGAAAATAATGAAACGAAATTGCTTGGTGATAGAACCGTTTTAAGATGTAAATGCAATTAAATTTATATCATTAAAATACTTAGCAATTACTAATTATAAAGGGCGGTGAATAATTGAAAGATGTTCCATAAGTGGTGAAAATAATGTTCTTTTCATTGTTATTTATATGTTTCTTTAGAGAAAACTTTTGCCAAACTTATGGCACTAATAAAATTCATGGTCACAAAATTTTAAAAAGCAGGAACAATCCCATTGAGAGCAATGTACACTCTTGATATTATTGTTTATTCGTTTGTATGTGGAAATTGTCCTCTCAGGTCCGCATTCAGCTATACTCCTAAAAATAGAATGAGGTTGAGTAACATTTTTGCAGTTTCACCATTAAGGTCATAATCACAACTCTCCGACATCATATATTAGACCAGTCAAATTAGACAAAAAATAGTCCGGACATTTGAAATAACAAGCTGAAAATTGGCAAAAATGTCGAGGTTGATGTCCTAACTAAAATCCCAAAAATTCCCGCATGGGCAAAATCCGCCATCTTGGAAAAACCGCCGCCACCTTGATTTTGTCTTGTTTCAAACATAGCGGTCAAACTATTGTCTGATTTTGTGCCTATTTATCGTATAGAAACCTAAACTGATGGAAAAAGTATAAATTTTTACTTTGACAAATTATAATGTTCATTTAATTAACTCTCTAAATGTATACTGGCATTCATCATTGTTCTCCAAATGCTCATACAGTTTTTGAAAGCTTCCAGAGTTCACCACGAGATCGGTAGATCTTAACGCGGTAGGCGGACGCGAACCTAGCCGAAAAAATGTTGAGTAGCAATGCCGGTGATAGCGGGCTTCTACCGCTACCAAGTCAATTTCCGTGCCCAGTCTTCGCGAAACTTCCTGGCCCCATTATGAATCTTAAGCTATTGCACGTATATTCTCTATGAAAGGTAAGGTAGTAACAACGCTGTATGGTACTTGCCGGTCTGGATTTTTGAAGTCGCAAAGTTGATTTCTTTCTAGATATCATGCATGCCTTTTTGAAAACATCAATTGTGATGCTCAGACGATGGCTTCGTTTAGATTCCTGTTCACTTTCTCCTTCACTGCGCAAAGGAACGCGGCGAGTGTAGTCTTTACGACAGTTCACATGAACAGTGACACTGTCTTTGTCCTTGAGTAGCTCAGCAATTTCGTCTTTTTCTTTCCAAAGTTATCCGGTGTAGGTTATTTAAACCCATTTTAAACACAACAATTTTACCAGTTTTACTACCTTTACACAAAACACAGCGTCTTCCATATCTAACAGTAACGTAAAAGTGCGCCGTCTTGTTAACACCTACATAAAACCCCTCCATTTAACGGACAACTAAGGAACTACTGTTTGTGAATTCACAGATCGCGTCGCCAACGCGAGTTTCTTTGGCAACTGAGTTTTTTGACTTTATCTTCCATTATCACTTCTCCTACAACGTCAACATGCCGCAATGCATTACTAGGGTTTTTAAATTGTTGGAGAAGTGGCTAGCTAATCTTGATAAAGTAGAAGAGTCAGTCAGTCATGGTACGAATGTCATTCTAGGTTAAATGGGCATTATGGGTTTTAAGAGTTTTTACTCAATGGTACTTATTTCTCCATTTTATCGGAGTTAAAAGCTGCTTTGTAAGTTCGTAACTATATCGCATCAGATTAACAATATGAGTATTTAACTTAAAAAATTTGCCCTTCTTGAATGTATTTGAAACTACATAATTGCACATTCAATACCGAAAACTCAACCTTACAGAAATCATAAGTGTTTAACGGTCATAAGGATCTTACTTAAATTTTTTTTTTTAACAACAGTAATATTAAGTTTAATACCAACTATAAAGTTGTCTTTATCTTTAAAAAAAACAGCTTTATTTTAGAGACTAGAATAATATTTCATAACAAAAAAATTCTGAGGCTTTGACAATGACAGTTGAAGGAGGCAAATAAATGTCTCATTAAACGGAAAATTAAATGAGAGTCAGATAAGGAAATTGTGATAGTGTTTTTTTTTTTTTTTTTTTTTTTTTTTAATTGTGCGTTTCATTAGACAATACATAATAGGGCAGCTAATTAGCATTTGATTAGTCCTTAATTGTTGAATAAAAGATTTTCCAATTTAATGATTCCTTCTTAGTTTTTAAGCGATGTCGTTGCTGCTAGATCTAAATCTGAAACACGTTTTACCAAGAAAACATCAAGTGGTTAATTCAACAATAATGCATTTAATTAGCAACTAATTGGCCCTTAATTAGTGCCTAATCAATTTTGGGTTCCTTCTTAGCTTTTTGGTGTACATGTAGCAACTTGATCATAAACTATAACCGCCACCTGTTTCTCCAAAAACACTGTATATTTTATTTGACAATAGGCTACATAATTATAATTAACCTTTAATTCAAGCGCGATCAGTGTTTTAAAATAATCTTTCCTTGTTAGTTTTAACACGTTTTACTAAGAAAACATCGAGCGCTCAATTTAACAATAGACCATTTAATAAGCATCTAATTAGCATCTTAATTAGGAAGCGTAATAATTTTTGATTTTGCAATCACTGACAGATACAGTTAGAGGATACAGATTTACAGAGAGCGTGTCGAATGACATTTCGTTTCCTAGTTAATTTCTTTTTGTGTAGAATCCTCACGAACGAAGTAACACCGTTCTCTCTAGTGCGTTGCCTATCCTACCAATGCAACAGCACGCCGCGATATACTTAACACTGGCCCAGTACTGGGTATGCTTATTCCCCTATCCTAGCAACGTGAACAGAGAACCGAGGTGATAAGAAAAAATAGGTTACGATTTAATCAACTTTCATCATAAATGTCACGAGAATTGCTCCTCCTATCAGTCGATCCGCAAACAGAAAGTCTGGTTGACACTTGGTTTTCAATATATATTTCCAAGCACAGCTTTTGTGTGTGCGTATAAAAAGGTCTATCATACAACTTCTTTCAGCAAATATAAAAAATCGACAAGCCAAGGATAACATTCGTGCAAACAAATGTACGCACACAACGTTCGTTCAGTGACAAAAATAAAGCCCAGCCTCGATATAGGCGAGGGCATTTGAAAAATCCGTGCAAAAATGAAAACTACTTAATTTTGTAGAATAGATCATTTTTATTTTTCAACATAATTTTTCCTTTTAGACTAATACATTTCGTCCAACGATGCGCTAGTTTGTTGATTCCTTCCAAATCATAGGATTTGTCAAAGTCTGTAAGATAGGCATTCGTTTCTGCAATCACCTCCTCTTTTTCCCGCTAGTAAATTCTTTCATCAGTTTTGCGGCCACAACTGTTTAGGTGTGAGATCGTGAGGCGTTATCATGAGGAAAATGACTTTTTTGTGGGTCAATCGTGGACGTTTTTCTTGCAGATCGGTTTGTAAACGGTCCGATGAATAATATCCACTTGTAATAGTTTTACCGTTTTCCATATAATCAATGAAGATTACTCGTTGCGAATCCCAAAAAACAGTTGCCATAACCTTCCCATCCTAAAGAACAGTCTTCGCCTTTTTTGGCGCAGATTCCTCCTTGCCAACCCACTATCTGAACTGTTCTTTGGTCTCTCTTTAGTTTCCTAAGGCGATTTGCCTTTCATTAACTAATCAAAACAACGGGAAAACACGAAAAACTTACTGGTCACGTGTTTCAATAGTTAAGCTTATCACCATCAGCAAGTATCGGTTCGCTGATGATGATAGCTCTTTACTGGATACGTGTTTCAATAGCTGTTATCATCATCAGCGAACCGATACCCGCTGATGGTGATAGCTTAGCTAATAAACACGTGTCCGAGTAAAAGTTTTTTGATGCAGTTTTGGTGTTTTCCGTTGTTTAAATAGACGCTGCAGTTTAAAGTTCCATTCCTTTGTTCATAATGTAATGTTTAAATAACATGCGAAATTCTTTAATGTCCATGTTTTGAAACTCTCGACTTTTTCGATTCAAACACGAATATATAAACCGATCTGGCTGAAACTTCAAATAAATGTTGCTTCTCAGTAAAAAAAATGTAGTCAATTTCAATAGCTTACGTATTCTTAATGTATATCCGCTAACAAATACTTTATGGATATTAATACCTAGAAGTGTAAAATCTTCTACTAGGAATACTTAAAACGATGTCGAAATACAAAATTACTACTTCATTTGTTAAGATTGTAAAAAGGAAAAAATAGTTTAAGTACTTAATTACATTGCCAATACATTGAACTAAGTGCATCGTCACTACAAAGAAAGTATGAAAAAACAATTTAAAACAAAAATTTCAAATTAGAAAGATGCTTATAAGAAATTTGTGATTTCACCAAACATAATGCAAAATAATAATTAGGTATATTATTCCATACGATTGACTATTTTCGATCATCTGGACACTGTTTAAATTTACAGAGTGGAACAAAAGTCTGGAAACGCTCAATTATCTCACAAATGGGTAGTACGAATTGTACAAAATTTTGGATAAGTATTTTTTTGGGATACGAAGATTCCAGATTTGGCATCTGCAATGTTGCTAGATTTACCGTTTTTCTGATATTATTACTAACTTTGGTTTTTTAAATAGATCACCCCCGTATATTGTATCATTATTGGAATGTCCCTTCAATACGAGTTCAACCATAATGTAACACTCAATATTTGATAAAGTCAGGAAGGTCTTAAATTAAATAAAACTGTCCGTGCAAAATAGAATTCCATTAGTTAATTAAATCTGGCAACATTGCAGATATCAAATCTGGAATCTTCGTATCCCAAAATATACTTATCCAAAATGTTGTACATGTTGTACAATTCAGTACTACCCATTTGTGAGATAATTGAGCGTTTCCAGACTTTTTGTTCCACTCTATAGTAGTAGGTATATTTGATTATTCATGACTATGTTTGTATTCTTCGGAGACATTCATCCTCCGATTATAAAAGTTAATTACTTTTATCATAAAACTTTCCGCAATTTAACAATAAAGTTACTGATAAAATAAAATCATAATGCTCAATGGCAGTACACCTATTTTTGTTACATAATTCTCTAAAAACAATTAAATCAATTAAATGTTTAAAATTGTTTAATTGTTGTTGCTACACTTGATCGAGCTGTTTCTGAAATGTTCAATATTCTGTAACGGTGGAATATCCTTCCTGTTTGATATAAAAATAATTTGATACGAATCATATTTCCAGAATTCCAGTTCTTCGATTTATTTTTATTATTTCTCTGCCAAATATACGTATTTCTATGTGACAAAGTTCAATTAAAAACTATTTTAAATTGCAAATAACGTATTATTGTAAGTAAATATTAACATTTATTATCACTGAATTGAATTGACTTATGCAAGTACATTTCTAAAACTTGCACATAATTATATATTTCGGTCACGTAATACCACATACATACGTACTACACCATCAAATTATACAATATGTCTAAAATTTTGGAAGCTTTGCACAATTACGAATTCCATTAACACATTCTTCATACGTAACTATACTTTGAGTTTTGCAATTATTGCAATTAAAGTTTTATTATTGATATTATTTTCGTAGCACAACATGGTAGGAATATAGCTAATGGATGATGTCGATCCATATACAGCCTTGTTTGGAGCATACTTATGCGTATTTAAATAGTATAGTCACATTCTGTGGTATAGTGTGCAGAATATCTACTCAATTAAAATAGTGCAAAACAATTTTACTTAAACGAAATTCTGAAATATGATCATCAGCATCATGCTATTCGCTATTAACGTATTAAGTTTGCTATGGAATTCCAGTAAATAAAATTATTCCCTTAAATCGTGTTTAATGCACGATTGTAATCATTGAAACAGATAGGTATGTATTACAAACTATATAAAACTTCTTAAAATAAATACATAAACCAGTCCTAACGTTCGAAATTTTTATTATTATCCATCTATTTATTTATACAGGGTGTTTCATTAATCAGTACAGAAAATGAAACTGGAGATTCCTTGCAAAATTTAAAGGGGGTTTAATATAAAAAAAATTCCTTAAAGCCTCCCTGAAGAGTTAGACAATCTGTAGCAATGCTAGGTAGCGTTAACGGAAATTTGTTCAAAAGAATAAGAGCCTGTATTCAAGAAAATGGTGCCCATTTTGAACACTCTCTGAAATAATATTGTTAATTTAAATTAAAAATTAGAGTTAATAATAATATTGTTATTTATGTCAAACTTGCATACGCAACTTATTAATTAAAAATTCTGCTTAATTTATTTTTGGTGAAAAAGTATTGAGTTTACGTGAAATTTTTAAGAGACAAAAGTTTTTAATTGAATTGGCCCTCCAAAATCTGAATTTTAAAATTGAAAAAAATTAGTTAAGTTAAAAAAGTTCTGGTAAAAACTCCCGCAGAGAACAAGGGTGAATAAAATTATGAAATTATGGAGGCTTCTTGGTAGTAGTATTTGAATGTTTAGGTTTCTTTTTTATTTCAAGTCATTTCAGAAAAAAAATCGATTAATGTGAATTTTTACACATCTTTTAAGGGCTGTAACTCTTCAGGGGAGGCTTTAAGGAAATATTTTTTTATGTTAAACCCCCCTTTAAATTTTGCAAGGAATCTCCAGTTTCATTTTCTGTACTGATTAATGAAACACCCTGTATATAATTATTTTAAGGTCAAAAGCAATCAATTTAATTTAAATACAAACTTAAGTGGGCAATTTTATGTTAAATGAACTGACACATCTACTAATTAAACTGATGTAATCTGTGTAAATGTGTGGTATTATTAAATTTCACTATTCACATTCGATATGTGATATGTATACGTATTAAATATAATAATAAAATCATTACATATGCAATCAATAAAACATACGAAAACCAAAAATATATATTAGGAAAGTATTTTTTATTTTTTTTTATAATACTGGAAATCCAAAACAGTTTTATTTCCTTCTTAGTGTTCAGTGGATGTTCAGTTTTCCCTCGAGTTTTCGCTTAAATCTAAAGGCGGGTACAGATCAAGCTCACCGATCCGCGCCGAACCGTGCAAAACGTTTTCAAATGCTTGCGAACAAAATTCTTGTATCCTGTCCAGACGAACAAATGCGCGGATGTTTGGCTTGTTCGACAATGTTCCAAGTTTAATACGTTTGTTTTATTCGTAATTAATAATCATGGCGGATGATGAAAAAAGAGCAAGTGCTGTGTTTATCGCACTTTAGTTTAGCTGCTATTTTTTATCTTGTTTTTTATCGAGTAAGTGATAATTTTTGCGATTCCACAACTCTGGATACTATTGGTATAAATTGATAAAATATAAATCCTGTCAATTAAAGCTGTTTGCATTTTTCGATTTTGACAAATGAATGCACAAAGTCCGTCCAAAGCGAACGCGCACGTACAAATTTCTTTGAAGTACCGACAACAAGCGGATAATATTTGCGAATGCTTATTCATTCGCGAACGTTTTGCATAGCGCCACAGAAAAATAAACACAGCGCGGTGCGGATCGGCTTGATCTGTATCCGCCTTAAGACATCTCATAAGATTGAATAGTAACAAAAACTAATGTAGAATTCCTTGGTATATTGCTCATCCAACTCAACTTTCAAAGATAGTACGAAGTAAAATAACCTAAAGCACTATATTAAATATAACAAAGGCTGTAAATGAATAATATTCATATGGCAAGGTCAAAGTGTAGCAAACAAACAAGAAATTTAAATTGTTTTGGAAACTATGCATTTATAAATTGTCAAGGATGTAGTAGTGACCGGTAGTGACATAATCTTCTATTTAAAAACATACTGCATAAAAAATGTTTGAACACTGTAAAAGCAAAATGAGAAAACCGTTCAATGACTTAAAAAAATTGGGAGTGAATCATAGAAGAACTTTTAATGATTGAACAAATACTATAACTTTTTTTTGTAACTTATGATTATATTGTATTTTATTATTGTAAGTAACATTAACATTTTTAAATTCAACTGTAAAACTGGTTGCAAGTTGCACTGGGGTTTAAACAAAAATTTGTTTCAAAATGATCGAAAGAAATCAAATAATTGTACCCTATTCGAGTTTAGTTTCATTGATTAATTACAATACTAAAGTATTACTCAATGGTATACTATAAAAAGACAATTATTGTGAACGGTGTAAGGATTACACAAGTAGGTACATAAACAGTTAAACGTTTTTTTTTAAATTCTTAAAATACAAATAAACTGACTTTCTATGATGTCGTACATTTTCATGTCTTTATGGAATTTCTGGCTTGTGAGTAGAGATAGAAAGTTGCCGTACTGCAATAGTTGGCTACTTTTTCATGAAACAAAAGATGCAATAATTACATCTCTCTTAGCCCTCTTAGGCTTTGAGCTATTGGGTGGAATTCAAAATTGTCACTTTTGGAGGATCCATTTACATTTGTTCTAGCTCTTTAGCTTTCGAGTTACAGGGTGGAATTGATTCGCTTGTTATTAAGATAACACGAAACTTGGTAAATATTATTGTGAGAACACATAACATAACGCATAACTTTAACTCTTATTAAACAAAATTGAAATGATTTTCCATTATGTACATAATCTTAACATGAAAATACTATAATCTAGGGTGATCTGGTTTTAGTGTAGGTATGTACATAAAGATAACCCATAACACATTTGGGTGTAAAAAATAAACCTCCTTAATTAAATTCGAATTGTAATTAATTATGTACATATAAATAATAATAACAATATTATTAATAATAATAATAAATGGTTTATTAGTTTTAAGCACAAGTGATAAAATAAAAAAATATATATTCCGATTTGAAACCAAATGGTTTAGGATCACTCTTTTTAGGGCTGAAAAGAATGTTCTTCCTCTTAAATCTTTCACACAGAAACAAAATTTTTATTTTACGATCGCCCGCATGTCATGATATACCAACTTCAAGTCCAATTAACGTGTTACACTTGTACAAAAAAATGAAAGAAATAGTATACGTATAAAGAACCAAACCAAAAAGTTACATGTATTAAGTTAAAGTATTTTTCATACAAAGCTACCCCTGGTTAGCATACGCCTCTCAAATAGCAACAAGTTAAGTAGACTCAATATTTGATAGAAAAAATGAACGTTTGAATATCCCACGTCTAAATTATACAGGAGGTGATAAACGGACTCTAAAACGGGTATTTAAATATTGCATGCTTGGGCCATAACTTATTTTATTTACCAGGTATAGTGGCTTACTAACTTTTATAATTTTGCATAGAATGTAACTGCCTTCTATTCTATTGTAACAAAAATCCTTGCAACAAACATTGGGCCGTATTCATAAAAAAAAGGTTATGCTTATACTTGCAGAATATGAAGGAAACCTTCAGCTCGCATTCATAATATTCCGAGTAAAACCTTATACTTATAGAGTATGAGCATATCCTCCACAAAAAAGTATTTGGTTATTCATAAACGTTACCTTTTACTCTAAATAAAAAGAATATCCTTCAATAATTCTGAGTGTGGTCAGTAGCAGACTCAGTCGTTAGTGATCAGTTGTAGCGATGGCAGATATTGTGGAACTGAGAGAGATTAAACACTACAAACAGCGTTTATCAACACCTATTCGTGATTACAAAGAATTATACCGGTTTGAAGAGGAAAATGTGGAATGGCTTGCCAACAGATTTTTGGGAATAAATGCTGAAACTCGAGGAGGTGCGTTAACATCCGTCTTAAAAATGAAGATATGTTTACGCTATCTCAGTGACCCTGGGTATCAGAAAGGCATTGGTCAAGAACTGGGTGTGAGTCAAGCTACAGTATCTCGTACTGTGACTGCCGTAATTGACCGCATAGTTGCGCAATCAAATTACTGGATAAAGTTTCCGTCTACTAATAATGAACTTATGGATGCGAAACAGTTTTGGCAAAGCAAGTATAGGTTTCCGACAGCAATTGGTGTAGTTGACTGTACCCACATAGGAATACTGAAACCAAATCGCCATGGTGATGAGTATGTCAATCAAAAGGTCATCCTACACTGAATGTTCAAGCCACTTGTGATGCAAGAGAAATGTTCACTAGTATGGACGTTAGTTGGCCTGAATCGGTCCACGATTCAAGAATATGGAGGAATTCACAAATAAGGGTTCATTTACAAAATAAAAACAACGTCGTGCTACTTGCCGATGATGGATATGGTATAGAGCCGTGGCTCATGACTCCATTCAGAAATCCCGCTCCAGGTCCTGAACTAAATTATAATAAACTTTAAAAAAGAGAGAGTGATAATTGAACGTTGTTTTGGTCAACTGAAACGTCGATTTCCTATTTTGCAATATGTTTGCCGAGTGAAATTGGAGAATGTGCCAAAATAATTGTTGCCTGTATTGTGCTTCATAACGTGGCAAAACTTTGAGAGACATCGATTTTGAATCACCTGAAGAAGAAGTGCCAGAGGAAGATGACAACGCAAACTGTTGTATTTTTTATTTTATTACAAACTTTTTAATAATATTAATAATAAATCAGACATATACCTACTTTAATCTTTTATATTTTAAACCCATCCTATCATCTAAGTACACTAGATTTTTTAAACAAACTAGATAATAATTATACTCAAAATCCCTTAGTCTTACAAAAAAATAATAAGTACCTAACATAATATATAATATAAATTGTCAATATAATAACGTTGTACGAGAAAATTTGATGAATTGTTTACATATTGTAGTAAGTTACCTCCCCCTCGTTAACAATATTTGCTGTTGATTCCTCCCGCTTCATCCTCTCCAACTTTTTTCATAGTATTCTCTTTGAACTCTACTTGTTCGATACTGCTCTAAAAGAACTAGCCGTTGAAGCTCTTTGGTTGTGAGTCCTTTTGTTTCATTTGTTTCGTACTTTTCTGTTGCTGTTTTTTTCTTGTTGGCGGAAGAGATTCGACAGTCTTGACACTACTAGACTGTGGTTTGATGACTGATTCAGTCTCTTCCCGCGTAGTAGAAGCTTCACTCACTCTATGCTGAGTAAATCCATCATCAATACCAATCTGCATTGCGCCTCCGATTCTTCCAATTGTGGGATTACTGTCACCTTCCATAGCCTTCAATAACTTTTTCTCCCATTCCAACAGTTTTATTGCTTTATTTCTAGTTTTTTCAAGTCAGTTTTTTCTTCAACCTTCCTTTCATATTGTTTATTTTCTTTAAAAAGCCTTTCGCATCCAGTGCTTTGCCAAATGTCACCTCGTACTTCCTGGTAACATTTCTAATAGCCTCATCCTTTCTAGCTTTTATTTTTGGTGTTTGGGATTTTTCCAAAATCACGGGGGCATTGGCAATTTCATCTGCTATGAACTGTAGTTCGGTTGTAGTATTATCTTTTTTTGTACTTTCACTATCGCTGCTTGACGAATACATATAGAATATCGAAGTGTGCTCAAATAACACCGATAAGAAATAAATACCGTAAATAAACAATCCATCGTAAACAGGTTGGAACCTGCCGCGGCACACACAGCCGACACCCTTTACTTATTCTTGAAGGATATCCTTGCAAGTATAAGGTAATCGTTATGAATACGAAAAAAGGAAATGCTTATACTCCTACCTTTTCTTCAACTCAAAACCTTATACTTCTACCTTGTACTTACAAGGATATCCTTCAGTTTTATGAATACGGCTCAATAGCATAGTTTAAGTTTGACAGTATACTGAAGTCTCACACAACATATTTTTCACATCAACAATAAGAAAACCACGACAGATAGGTAATTAAGGGATATCTATATAGGCCTTTTTTAAGTAACATTAACAATTTCAATAAGACCTTGTTCAGTATGATCGGTCGAAAACAATCATTGACGTTTTGTTTGGATTTAATTGAATTGATCATTAATAACCTGTTCAACCTCTCTAACAAGTTTTCTATCAAAGAAATCGTAAATGACTATAGTAATATTTTTGATTTTTTGGGAATCTGTTCCTATTTAATTACTTAGACAGTAGGTATCGTTTATTGTTGCAATAGTAATACTATTTATAATGCATAGAATGTGATACAAGTAACACAAAAGCTTCTTATCAATTCTAATTAAGCCATTATACGTTTGTCTAACCACACTTGACTGGAAGCAGACTATACAGGGTGATTCATAAGTTTTGGGACATAGACTAAAGGGCTGGTTATTTAGACCAAAATATGACGATAAGGCACATTATGCCTTAATAGAATATCGAAAAGGTACACGGCGTTGGATAAAAACTTTTTTCTTCATTGTTTATTAATAATTTCACTGTAAATTTATCAATTCTTGTCTAAATCTACAGAGAAGCATAATTATCTGACAGTCCAAACGTATCCTAAATAAATGAAGTAATATTATTTGAAATCCCCTACGAATTGTTCAACTGCGTTTTTCTCGGAAACAGATGAAATTATCGTATTTAAACAGAAGTACCGATATTGTGTAGAAATGATGTATACATCATATTCTATAATCAAAATCACTAAAAAGTTTTCTCAAAAAAGTTACTAGTCGATTTCATCATCAGGAATCATTCATGGCGCCCCCACAACAAATTGTAAAATAGTACATAAAATAATGTTCTTGGTCTAAAGTTATGCCTCTCTGCCGATTTTGATATGAATTGACAAATTTAGGAGGATTCGGGGAATCCTAGGTGTGCAAGAAAATATATCTGGAAGTGCAAACAAATTTCTAAATTTTCGTGAAAATTACCACCCATTAATCTCTTTATTGTAATAATAGATAAATAATAAAAACTGAGATACTTTTATGAAGGGGTTGCAAAATTTAGTTTCTTATTTGATGTTGAACTAATGATTAATAACGACCAAAATAAAAATGTATCTATTGAGCTAAATTTATTTATTAAAAGATACCAATACATTTATGAATCCATCATTATTTGATTTTATTAATAATATTTTATTAAAACTTAATCCGACGTAGGTAAATGGGTAATAAATAAGATGTCATTCATTACATTAATTTTAAAGTTTATATTTTAAACAGCATGGAATATATAACAGTAGGTAAACAAGTCCAAAAATAGCAGAATCACATCGATGCATTGAAATGCGGAACCGGAATTGTGATAATTTAGCGGAATTTTTTAATTGCGTAATCTATTGTTTGGTGATATGGATATACTATTTACACAGATAGTGTGAAAATCCATATATCGTCCTATCAATGTTTGTTTGACAAGGAAATATTTTTCCTGCTAAACCATTAATTAAATGGCTAAACTCTTATTTAGTTTTAAGTAACGTACCTACAATTAAATGTGCAATCTAACATTTAAATTAAATTTGACCTTCGATATCATCAAGTAATTATGCAGGGTGTCCCAGAATTAATGGGAATTAATTTGGACACATGTTTAGGAAAATTAAACGAAAAGTTTCTATGGAGGTATGTCAGGAAAGGCTTTGTTGAAGAGTTACGATGTTTCAAAAATGGCGACATGTTGATGTGTTTATTCTAGTTTTTCAAACTGGGATAAAAATAAATGAATGAAATTTTGCAGAGCCATGCACCTTTTCTTTTGCTTAGCAACGACTGATAAAATTTAAACCATTTCATTCGTTTATATGTATCACAGTTTGAAAAATTAAAATAAAACCACCATCAACTCGCCATTTTGAACCATCGTAACTCTTCAACTAAGCATTTCCGAACATATCTCTTATTTAGAGATCCTGAACACGTGTGCAAATTTATTCCCATTAATTTGGACACTCTATATGACAATTTAATGAATTTAAAAATAAATACAGATTTTTGCAATCACATTTACCAATCTTTGTTATATTGTATATTATTCTAAAGTCTAAACCAACATGAATCGAATTAAGTGGAACTTCGTTAAAATCTTAACAGAAAAATATTTTCAAAAATTGTGAAGGAACAAACAAATAGTATCTCTTATTGTAAAATTCAATTGCACCAAATAAAATGTGCATGTTACGTCAAAATATGATAAAGTGATCAAATTTTTTGGAACTCATTCAAGCACAATAACAATCCATCTAATGATAGAACAAAGTACGCAACAATTTTGTTATCAAATAAACTTAAGAGATTTCTACATAATAGCGTAGTACCTTAATATTCTAAAGTTTTATTCTTGTTAGTAATACATTAACAACGATAAATGAATTATAACAATGATCACATCAGAAATAAACAAAGAAACAATCAACTTCGGTTGAAAATAAAATATGTTTACAGAAAAAGATAATTAGTGTCTAGGGTCTTAAATTTCAAAACGTAAAGAGATACGCGGGATGTTATTATAATACATCGAATAATCATTGACAACGTAATTCCTCAATTGTTTAGGAGTTGCTAATACCACAAAAGGAAAAAAACAGTTTGCTAAATGCTACAATGATTTTGAAATTAAAAAATGGCTTTTGAAAAAGAGTACCAAGCAGAATATTCCCCGCGAGTTTACAGAATCAAGTGAGACGTCACAGAATTACAATGAAGGTCAAGATCGAGATTCTCGTATATGGATGTGATTACTTATCGAAAAAATAATAATAGTTTTATACTATTTACACGTGTCCATTTTAACACGAGATGTCGCAAGACACACATTTAGTTGGACTGTACATTTACTGTTCTTGTATGAATAAATAGGCGGTTATGAGGAGTGTGGGTAGGTCTAAGAAAAATATATTTGTTGTATATTGTAAGTAGATTTAATTCATAAACTGCTTTGTTTATGATTGTAAACGTCCTTGTAATATTATTTTTTGTTTTTGGAACTGTAACAATCAATATATCTCCTCTATTATCTATGTGATCAAGCTTTATATTTAACAACTCAATTCGGCTACCAGCTCCATACAGCCCCATCATAAGAGAAACTTACAATTCAACTATAATAACAAAATCGAAATTAGTTTATCTATCTAATTTGGGTTGAGGCTGGTTTTAGGGGCACTGCCAAATTTAATGTAAATTATAGCGATCGATAGCCCTTGAAGAAAGGAATCTAACGGAATCTAACACTCCCGACCCTTAAGTCGGACCTCTTGACCCACCCAAGGGTTAAAAAATAAAATGGTCTAAGACATGGATACTTGAACCAATTTTGATTTGCTCAATTTCTAAAAAACTTGTAATAACTGTAACCTACCAACCAACACCGTTCACCCCCGATCACACGAAATGGCCCCGATCACATAAATTAAAAAAAAAGAAATGGTAATAAATATACACTACCAACCAACACAGTAAAGAATAAAATGCTAATATTTTTTAAAACGAAAATATTTGATTTCAAAGTTATGGCTACACGCGACATTCGTAGAGTATGTTCGAGGGTGAATTTGAACGTGTATCAATTTTTAAGCAAATTCAGCAATAAATAGTTTAGTTTTAGTTTAGTTTAGTTTATTCATGTTAATAATATAAGTATTTTACATTCGTCAACATTAGAACATATACCTTCAAAAGGTAAAATTTAGAAAATCTAATACAGAAAAAGGCATATTGAAAATGAGGTACTTTTTAATTGCTGCTTTAAATTGCTTTTATCTCTAGTGCTTCTATAGTTTCCGGTAGATGGTTGTAAAACTTTATTCCATAGAAATTAGTCGCTTGTTGGTTTTTTTAAGACGTTCGTATAATTATAAGGAATAAAAACGCTAATATTTTTAAATCAAAAATATATGATTTCAAAGTTACGACATTCTTGGAGTATGTTCGAGGGTGAATTTGAACAACACGTTCAGGCCAACACGGCCTGCATCAATTTTAGGCAAATTAACAATAAATAGTTTTTATAATTATAAACAACATATCAAAGAATAAAAATGCTAATATTTTTTAAATCGAAAATATATGAT
This sequence comes from Abscondita cerata, assembly GCA_030710515.1. NCBI lineage: Eukaryota > Metazoa > Arthropoda > Insecta > Coleoptera > Lampyridae > Abscondita > Abscondita cerata. Next base: position 164,799 of record JALBCR010004579.1, on the reverse strand, counting down.
TTCAGAGTTATGACTACCCGCGACATTCTTAGAGTATGTTCGAGGATGAATTTGAACGTGTTGGCATGGATAAATTTTAGGCAAATTCAACAATAAATAGTTTTTATAAACAACATATCAAAGAATAAAATTGATAAAATGCTAATATTTTTAAATAGAAAATATATGATTTCAAAGTTATGGTTACGCGCGACATTTCGGTTAAGAAAGACATACAAAATTAAACTTTATTGGTTACAGTGGAACGTGGTGGAACCACTGACTTATGAAAAAGTGTGGGGCGGCAGCCGATAAATGGGAATCAAAGGACTAAAAACCGTGATACACCTAAATGTTTTGTAAATTATCGAAGGGTCGTGCTCACTTTAACAAATACCTACTTTAGTAGAAATAGGTGGCTAAAAAAATCAATAACTAATTTTTTTTAATCCTATTTAACTCAACATTAAAAGTGAAATACAAACCAAACATATTTAAAAATTACAAAATATTTTAAAAAACTACATATTAAACTGTATTTTTCTGGTTTTTATTTTTCTCAATGCACAACTGAACAAGAAGTCAGAACGATGCAAATGCAACTGAAGGAAATAGAAACTTGTGTCAATTCAAAACCGAACCCGAACCCAACTATATTTCACAATTCGCATTGTACCAAGAATTCTGCAGAGATTCAAAACTTTATCTCGAACGTCTCAGGTTAATTCGCGGATATCTAATCTATTCAATGTATTTCAGGTGTCGGCCATCAGCCTGTCAGCACCTGCCATTAAAAGGTCAATAATTTTGCACACGCAGTCGTCTTCTTTTCGATGTATTATTTTAAAGTGCTGAAACAAAACACGCACACAAAGGGCGCACCAAAAGCCAATGTGATTATTAATTCCCAAAAAGCAATCATTAAATAATAAAACGGAAAAGAAAGATTTTTGGGGCTTCGCCCTATTATTGAAAGGCATGGAGGCAACCGCCCTATTGCCCCCATGTAGTCGGCGCCGGTGGGTGGAACTACGTATAAATTATCATTCAGTGGAAAATATGAATAACTAAATGTATAAGAAAGCAATCAGTTTAAGAAAATTCAAATTAAACTTAATAATCCTCCAAACTCTAGTTATACAGTGTGTCCCATGAGGTTTTTTGCCACTTTATATGTCGAAAACTATTTGAATTACGAAATTTGGCAATTATAAACAGTGGGTAGTCTTGAAACTCCAGGCCGTCATGTTCAAATCGTGACGTCACATTAAGAGTCACTGACAACATAAGAACCTTACTTACATTTTGCTGTATGAATAACATAATAAATTCGGTCCTAATATATGTTGATACTTTTGCGTTTATAGTGTGGCTTTTTTAAACATTATTTTTAGGAATAAGTCAGAATTAGGCACAATATCTGGTACGGCTTTAAAACCTATTTTGAGAAAGTAAATTTTGCATTCTCTCATTTCTGCAATCCAATTGTCTAGTACCAACTTTTTGCATTGAATCTTGGAAATAATTTCATTCAAAAGTTATAATTTCATCTGAAGTTGTAATCTCGTCAAGGAGTTCAAACTGTGTTTCGTCTTTAACCAAACATAATTTTTTGGCTGGGTTTTGTCATTTTCAGGGGCAACTTTGGAAAAGTAAGCGGAAAGGTTAGGGAAAAGTGAGGGATAAGCATAACTTTCCAGGGTTAGTTTCTGCCTTGATATGATTAGCAAGGAACCTATAACATTGAAAAATTAGATAAGTTAACGAGGATATAACAAGTAGTCATCGTCATCTTTAATCACTTCATGATTATTTATAACAAATTCGTCCCTAAAATGCTTGATACAAACACGAGTGTTTTTAGTAATCGTCCAATTAGTTCGAGGTATTTTTCTTAGCGATAATGATCGAAAGGATTGTTGATTTGGAAAGGAAAACATGGGCACATACCAACCATTAATATTCGACAAACACTTTGGTATTTTCTAGAAGTAGGAATATGATAGGTTAGTGTATTCTTTCTAAGGAGTTTTTTACGTTCTGTTGCTTTATAAAATAAAGGAATTAAAACCAATAAAACGAGATTTATTAACAAAATATTTGTAAAAATGCCCTAACCTATAATTGTTCAAACACTCCATATTCGACTCGAAAAGCAAACAAACTCGAAAAAGACAACAAAATAGTTAAAAAAAAACTCCGAAAACACAAAAATTGCAAAATTCTTGAAAGAGGAGCACGAATGTCACGACTCTTGCGTTGACGTCACAATAAACAAAAGCTATCAACCTGATGACCTGGAGTGTCAAGATGGCAATTGTAATTATGCCCATTGTAAGTAAGAAATGACGTTGTTGAAACGCCACATTTCGGGTCACGTGATATCATTTTTAAAGGGACATCCTATATACTTTTGTACTACTGTAAATGTAGATGATTTAAAAACAAAATAAGAGCAGCTTACTAAACTGTTACACCAGAAATGATTCAAGCAGCATGCCCAAGAAACTTACTTAGACGATTTAAATGCTGCATTAATGAATCTTTTATTTAAGAAGCCTTGATAAAGCTCACACAGGAATGGGTGAAACGTCGGCTAATTAAAACTAGAGTAGTGGCAAGGACTCCTTAGAGAATATTCATCTATAAAGTTAATTGAATTAAAGGATAATTTTGGTAGCTAATGCTCACATATTGATAATTCTGTAGATTACTTTTATGAAAACCTTTTTGGTGTTTATGAAATGTGTTACCACAGCTAAACTTATGCTGTAAAATAAATACCCTATATTGTTCAATGAAAAACATTCGCCCGTGTTTAGTAAAAGCTTTGAAGAAATCGAAACAATGTCGAAAAACAAAATTAATTTGAGCATCGGTTTTTCCCCGATAGATCCACAGAAACTAATTTACTATTTTTTCCAATTATGTACAGTGCGTTTCAAGAAACGTGATCACATTTCAAATCAAGATAACTCTGGAAGTTTAGAAGATAGAAGGATAGGACAAAACTGACATCCAGGGTGCGTGCCCAAGTTTTTTACACATATTGAAAAACAAAAGCGAATCATCTGTCAAACTTATTAATATAACTTGTATATTTTTAAATGGAACACCCTGTATATTTTAGATTTTCGAATTTGTATTTGGAATACGTGTTAAAGTAAATGAGGAACAATTTTTAAACCGTTTTTTATACATAACACGCAGATGCAGTATTTCAAAAACTATTTTAATCAAACTTAACTTTTGTGGTTAATTTAGTATACAGGTAAGTAGATTAAACTTTGAATGAAATTGGTGAAGCCAAAAAAGCATTTTCAAATATTTGAATTTTTATTTAAATAAATTATGTTCTTAATTTAATTATATACAACTTTGTTGAAATAATTTAATAGGTTAAGGCTGTTCTCTCAGGGAGCTATAAAGTTTATGTAAATTTATCTCGCTTATTCTTAGAAATGTTTTGCTGATTTTGCACAAACATATAGCTAACATTATTATTTATGTCGTCCAGGAGCTATTTTTTTTATTTTCGTTTTCGTTGTATTTAATTTAATTAAAACGTAAAATAATAGAAACATGGATTTCCTTATAAGCCCAAATTTAGACTCCTGCTCGACATAGATAATAATATTCTGACAACCCTATTTTTAATTTTTACTTAAAAATCAATGAGAAAAATTAACATTAAGTAAACGATTCTGAAAAATTCTGAAATTGTAAAATGAATGTACTCGGGGTTGCGAATTTTCTGAGCGCAACAGGCCAGACTTGGAAGCCGATTAATATTAATAGATAAATAATATATTGTTGATGTCAATTTTTTTGTACATGACGTGCATTTTAAACAGTTTTAGAAACAGAAAAAACAACAAATAGCTATTTATGTAACAAGAAATAAAAATAGTGAACCGCCTACTAGAAATCTGAAATTGTCCCGAGTGATAGAACAGTCTTAAAACATCTTAATTCTGTCAATAAAACCAAACTGTAATTTATTTTTATTGCAGTTTTATGCAAACAATTTAAAACTCGGCAGATAGGCTATTAGTCCTTACTTATTTAAAAACTAAACTAAATAAACAAAACAAATATTGCAAATTTTATAATAATTAGAATGGCATTATTTGAAATATCTCTTAACCCTCTATTGCATGAATTATGGAAAAAAAGTTGAAAAAATTATTTCACTGCAAATTATGTTTTAAAATTGTCAAGGAAATAATGTAGACCAATATTTTTTCTAAATTTATTTAAACAAAAGTAATTTTTTTTTGTTACCAAATGGGAACAATATGTACAGAAGGGTTCGAAAAATCATTGATGTAAAAAATTAAATCTAGTTTGTTTCTTATACAGTAGGTAGATGTGTAGATAAATCTAAGCGGAATGGAAGCTTTTAAAACAGTTATATTCTTTATTTAAGCATAAGTACACTTTACATTTATCACACATTATCTGCGATTTTCCTTTGCACATACGTCTTTTGCATCTTTCTCTATTATCTGTGTGAGAAAGCCAATGACCGATGTTGTCACTTCTTGCAAGATTTATTGGACGAGACTCCATACATCTTCTTTTTGGAGTCGTAGGAATAGGAGAATTTGAAGTGCTACCAGTACTTGGCCCCTCTTTTTTGCCATTATTTTCCCAACTGAACACAGATCCTGAGCTAAAGTTGTCTTGATTTCAAGTAGCGAAGTATAGCCTTGCCTATTTAGCTGTTTGTTGATTCGTCTTGAAAGTAACCAGGAATTAACAACCACCAGATCAATTATAAAACAAAATATTCTCATATACCATTTTCTACTTTTTAGTTTTATAGGATACAATCCCATTAAGGAGTCTTGTAGGTCAACTCCGCCTATGTGCATATTATACACTGACACAATATCTGGACCTTCTATGTCTTTCTTACACTTTTTGGACTTGAAAAATCTCTGGACTTTTGTAACTGGCTCGGTTCCGCAAAACGATGATACCAAAGGAAACAATTCTATTATCGTACCACTGAACCACGTGAACATCTACTCCGTTTATGTTGGCAGTTCTTTCTACATGTGATCCGCGTCCCATTTTTTTCATTTCTTTTTCAGGAATAGTTTCTAGCTTCTTGAGTCGATTTGTTCTTACTGTCGCTACAGATTTGATCCCTAATCTATCAAGGTAGGCGATTAAATGCAAACTGGCGAAGTAGTTATCAAAGTAAAGCTTATGACAAAGATTCCTTGGGATCGGTCTAGTCTAGATAAACGAACTATGATGTTGCTTGCTGCGCCAAGTTCCGGTTTTCCTGGCATTCTGTTTGCTTCGGCTTTGCTACTGCAAAGTTCAAAATTACAGCTGAAACCACTTATGCCCGATAGAACGTACATCTTATAGCCCCACTTGTGGGGCTTTTTTGGGTTATAAGTTTTTAATGAAGTTCTACCTTCGAAAGGAATGATTTGTTCATCGCAGGAGAGGTTTTCTTCAAAAGGTATTTTTTGACAAGCCTTTTTTACTTGATTTAGTACTGGCATTATCTTATCGGTACTTTTAGTAGTCACACTAAAACTAAATGAAGAAATCGTTTTAGTTCCTCAGATCTATTTATGGGCATAACGTCAGCGATTTGAGGAGTTCTAGTGTTGGGTGCCCAGTATCTGCGTGTTGAAGGTTGTCTCATAAAAGACATCCATAGCAGTATTCCTAGAAATTGATCTATTTCGTTGGAGTCTGCAGTAAGTGGTTTATTAGGTCTTTTCTGAACACTGTATAAGCATGTCTGTTCAACTATTTTGGCAATATATTCATCTGTGATAAAAAATTTGAAGAATTTCTTCTGGTAGATCGCATAATCCAGAAATTAAATTTTGTTGGGGATCTATTACAGTTCTTGATTCTTTCCATGTGATTGTTTCATTATTAGCAAAATAGAGTTTCGTATTATCTGGAAGATGAAATAGTTCATTTAGTGGTGTATCATCATCACTAAATATGTCGCTTTCCTGTAGAGCAGAACGATTTTCGGGGGAAGATTCTAAAAAAAATTAAAAAAATTCATACCCAGCTGATTAAACTCTCTCACCGTCCTTGTCGTCTAACTGTTCCTCAACAATTTCCTGCAAATACTGCACTCCCGTCCCATTTTTCGTCATTTCAATTTCTGGAAGAAAAGCAATGAAAGAAATATCCAAATACATTAGTTGGCTTTATGTTTTACCTCCATCCTCGTCATCTGACAATTCCGAATCTTCACTGTCTGAAGGAATGTCTCTTATAATTTCTTGGCTTTTTCGCCCATAAAATAATCCAGACTTTATTTCAGGAAATTCCATTATTGATCTATAAATGTCAAAAAGTAACTTTGATATTTTCATAACCTCCTATGCATATTGTTCCCATAGGGGAACATCGAGGTTATACAGTGTTGTGATAACAAAAACCAATAAAATATATCGAACTAGTCACTAATCTATTGCTAACAGTCAGATCTAACAATAAAAAAATATATACTGACCTGTAAATATGTGAAAGCGCTTCGTTTTTACTATAGAATTACTATAAAATGAAGACCAGCTGTTCGCTCGCACACTGTACGTCTAAATAATCGTTTTCCTGTCACAGAGACATCTACAGAGGAACCAGTCGTTAAAAATGGATCACTGTACAAACACTAAACAGATTTTTATGAGGTAGAAACAACACTCGGAAGATGGCGCCAAATTTTGCTTCTTTTCTGTGGTGTTCCCATTTGGGAACACTATGCAATAGAGGGTTTTAACGTGCATATTTCTTAGAAGAACGACCTACCGGTCATTTTTTGATCTCGAAAATAATTTCCAGCAGTTTCTCTTGGCCTATTTACCAATAAATATTTTTTTCTGCAAGTTCTAGGACCAATTGTTACCGAGATGTGGCCGGCGTACATTCTTAGTTGGCCACCCTGTACAACCTTAAGCTGTGATGGCATACGGCCATAAGTATTGAAAAGATTGTTTTAACCTACGGTGAAACTCAACCAAAGTAGTATATTAAAAAAGATGCATTCGTGAGTTTGTAGTGGATGATGTTGTTTTTACTACTGAAGACCTAGAATTTATAATAATTTGTAAATTATGTGAATCGTTTTAAGTTTTACCTTGGTTCGACCGAATACTAATTGGGTATAATTATGTTATTAAAATGGAAACAAACGTAAACAACTTAATACCAAATATAAACTAAATACATGTAACTGTGTCTTTTAAAAAAAATAACAATTGATTTGCTTGCTTAATCCTTATTAAAGTAATAGTCCAGTTTTTCTCACGTTTACCCAGATAAGCGAAATTTTGGTATACGGTTTTTTTTTTGGTGTTCTAAGCAAAACCTTAAAAGTTCTCACGAATCCTCGCGCAGCTTCTCTTCCTATTCTGCTTTGTTACTACAGTTTGACCTTCTTGTAGCACAAAAAGTACTTCATGTCAAATAGGCTATAGAACAACTCCGGTACACCCAAGGGGAATGGAACCCCAACTCTTTGAATTTGAATTGAATTCATCATCGTAAACATTTTCGTAGATAATTTTCCTGCTCAAACAATGTTAATTGGTTTCTCAATAGAAGCAGATGAAGTTCCAGGTATAACAGTAATTGGTCTGCATAAGGAATTTTGAAATCAAACTATTTCCTTTAATCAAAAAACACTCCTTCAGTTTTAATATTGTGAGTAACAGACAGCCAAACAGATATAGTCCCAGGTACAACAGTAATTGGTCTGCATAAGGAACTTTGAAATCAAATTATTTCCTTTAATCAAAAAACACCCCTCCATTTATAATATTATGTTCTTTATACTTTTATCTAACAATGTTAACAAAAAAAATCTAAAAAAACACCCCCAGTTTTTTTGATATTGTGTTCTTTACAGTTTCATCTAAAATCGAATAAAAAACATACTTTTTGAGTTATAATATATTTTCCGTAAACGTGAGCAAACGTATAGTTTGAAGTTAGGACTGAATCGAGTCGAATAATTCTGTTTAAACAAAAATATTTTAGCAATTTTTTAATTGTGTTGTGTATGTGACTGTTTCGTCTACAGATTTACATAAAACATATCACAAGAGACATTAATTTTATTAGTCTAATATTAGAGGTTCGATGGGGTTCGGCGTAAATCTATGCCTGAAAAGTTATCGCAAAGTTCCCCTTGGTAAAGATTGTTAGATCTAAAAGTAGGTATTTTACACTCAACTACTCTACTCTAATTCGACGAAAGAAGTGAAATGGGGAGCTAATATTTTTAATTTTGAAACCTTAACATAATTCCTACATTTAAAATCTGGAATACAAGTCAAAAAAATGTTGGTTGAATTTTGGTGATACTAGTGCGTACTTAAAGGGTCCTGCATAATTTTTTGTATTATTTGTGCATATTTGAGTTCGAACTTCCTGAGCTTTTAGTGCGTAACCCTATATATGAATAACTGTACATGTTATTAATAAACGTACTCATTTCTTCTTGCATATAATCCCATTACAAAGCCGGTATACTATAAATTATTTAAATTAATTTAATAATTTTAATATTCATTACATAACGTTGGTATATTATCACTACCAAACAGGTTCAAAACAAAATTTTAAATACTCTGCATCATTCAGTGTTGATTTTTAGAGACAACATGAATATTTTACGAGTTATCCATATCAGATTCACTACATTAATAATAATTACATAATTAGATGCACTGAAGTGAAGCAACAACAATTTAACGATTTAATCTGCGGTACAATACAATTTCGTGTTAACACACCAATGATAATCATAAAATGTTATTTTTGCGCACACCTACAAAACAAACTTGACAAGAATAATCGTTTAGTGACATCACAAGTATAAATATGCCATAGTAAATAACAGCACATAAAGAATGTAATGAGATTTTTGCAAAATTTTGTTACTACATCAAACAATATTCCCAAATTGTTATCTTATATTGTTATAAAGATTACTACGTTTATATTAAAATAATAATTGTAATAAATTAAACAATTTTTTTTAATTGTAAAAACAATTGAATGCGCGACATTTGGATGCTACCATCAATAGTACACTTACAATGGGTTCCTCTCTTATTATTATTTTTGATAATTAAGGCGATTAACTTTTTTACTGCAACGTCAAATCATCGTACCCCTTCGTTTGTGGAATATACAGGGTGTAGCAAAATAAGTGTAAAACATTTCAGGGGGTGATTACACATAGAAAAAGAGATAGGGTCTTTTAGTTACTACCTGCATCAAAATATGATTATAGATGAATAAACAAACTAATTTATTAATAACAAAACATGCAATATGTAGAAATCATAGTAAATGTTCAATATGTCCACCTTTAGTCATTACATATGCGTCTAGACGTCAGCGCATTGAGCCACGTAATCGCTCAAATATTCCTGGAGTATCTCTAATTGCCCTGCACGCATCCTTGATGCGGTTTCTTAACTCATCTACATCGCGAACAGGAGTAGGACCAAACTCTGTAAATGGCCTCAAGTAGAGAAATCGAGAGGATTGAGATCCGGGGATCGAGCGGGCCAATTCTGTGGTCCTCATCGACCTATCCAATGATTTGAATATGTTTGAGTTAAATGCTGACGTGTTGCTCGACTAAAATGGGCGAGAGCCCCATCATGCATAAAAACTTATCCCCTTCTGACGCTCAAAGGAACTTCCTCCAGCAGTACTGGATGCACTTCTCTTAAAAATTGAGTGTATGCCTCACCATTTAATCGAGGAGGTAGAAAACGAGGGCCAATTAAATAATCCCCAATAACTCCGACCCACACGTTAAGAGAAAACTGTTCCCGATGGTTAGCTTTGACAATAGCATGAGAGTTTTCATCAGCCCATATGTGGTTATTATGAAAATTAATAATCTTGTCCTGAGAAAAAGTACATTCGTCTGTGAATTCCATCGTCTTCAAGAAGTCAGGATTTCTTCTAATCATTTCCAGCATCCAATTGGAAAATTCAAGACGGTTCGAAAAATCTCGTGGTAACAGTGCCTTTACTGGTTATAGATGGTAAAGGTATAATAGTTGTTCCTTTAAAATTTGAAATACCGTCATATGATCAACATTTAACTCAAAAGCAATCTTTCTAGTACTGTTAGTAGGTTGTTCGTCAATCAAATTAAATACTGTTTCTTCAACTGTGGTGTTCTAACTTCTGGATGGCGACCACAACCCTGCGTTCTCTTGATGAATGAACCATATTCTCGTAATCGTGGATGAAGTCGGGCGAATATTCTATGCGTCTAAACTGTCGTTGAGGATACATTTCAGCATATCTTCTAGAAGCTTCTAACCCATTCCCTTGCGACAGACCGTACACGTAATGCATAACTTTTTTAGTGTTTGTGAAAAAAATTGTAAAACAAATGTTATGTACTCCCTTTAAGGGGCTGTATCTTAACAAGGGATGCTCCAATAAAGTTTCTTTATATGAAAGACCCTATCTCTTTTTCGATGAGGAATCATCTCTTGTAATGTTTTACACTTATTTTGTTACACCCTGTATATGCATACGTAGAGGATGATATATCTCGAAAAGATAATTCTATTAAACGGTAGCACAATAGTTTTTCGTCAATACTTAATTCTGAACATCCCAGAGTATGAAAATTTGTAAATTCTCTGAAAATGGAAGGGAGTTTGAATCGATTATAAATAGAACACTTAATTGTTGGAAATCCAGCACCACCTAAAAAGGGACATTGCTTAAAATATACGAAGAGTATTGGATTGTCTGCGAGGGTTGTCCATCAAATTATGGACATATTGGAAATACAACTGCACGTATGAAGTCTTTTGTGATCTGCTTTGTTTATTGTGCCATTAACTAACAATATGTTGTTATTTTTGCGATTTTGTAGTATAATCGAACAAAAAACCTTAATAATATTATTGGAAATTATCGAAAAAATTTTGGTATTTTTTTGCTCATTTTGACGAGCCGCTCGCCTTTACCTTTATTAATTAATCATTTTTATTGTTGATTGTTAGATAAAAATGGTTTTCTCAGATTTGGATATTGTCATTTTGACAAAACTGTCAGTAAATGACATTTTACTTTGATTGATCTTGTCAAAATACTTTTTGATTGTTGCTAAGATATGTGCAGTTAATTCATTTACCTTAAAATAGCCATAGGCGGGTATCAAAATTTATAAAAAAAAATTTGTAGCTTTTTAGCTGTCTGTTCGTTTCTACGTATAGAGTGTGTGTTTTATTAGAGATATTTATTGACATTTAATCGTTAATTTATTTGGTGATTATTGAAATCCATGTGGTTTTTATGTTATTTTAAGTTCGGACCATTTCTTTGTTTTAAAGGCCCGAGGAAGTGAACATTCGTTGCACGAAACGTTGCTGCAAAAAAGACTTAGCGATATTTTGGTGCCCCTCCTTAAAGAAGAACGAATCATTTAAATAAACTACATGTTTTTCTACATATTTTTCTTTGTAAATGATAAATGAAATATAGTGATTTCAACATTTTATGCTACAGACACGTCTAAATGTCGCCGCCTTCAATTGTCACGCGTCGAATTGATCGCGTCCAATTGACACGCTGCCAGATGATTGGAAAAAATTTTCAATAGTGGGTAATTACACAATAGCTCCTAGTAGATGAACAAAGTTCTATCTCAAGCCATGAAATTTTACTACATTGTTCTATTAGTTTAGGAGAAAACAAGCTATTGGAAATAAATTTTTAAATGGTAAACAAATAATAAGACATAAAGTTATATTGAAATAAATTTTAGGGGTTGCGTTTTCCACCCCTTACATCCATTGGGTAAACCAAATAAATTACTGGCTTAGTGTCTTTTTGATAGTAGAAAATGTCACCTTAATTTCAATTTTCTAACTTTTTTAGTGTTTGTGAAAAAAATTGTAAAACAAATTTTATGTACTCCCTTTAAGAGGCTGAATCTTAACAAGGAATGCTCCAATGAAGTTTTGTTACGTGGCAAATTTAAAGACTAAGTAGTAAATTGCGCTTTGCGCTGTAACATATCAAAATTCCCACTTTCACTTCCCAAAATACTAGAATAGAACATAATCTTCAAACTGTACGTTAAAGTGTTCACGAACTAATTTACAACTTCAATATTTAATTTAAAATTGTAAACCAGGATACAAATTATAAACATTTTGTTAAAATCAAACCGCATTCCATCCGGTGCTGGTATAGTTTTATGAATTAAGAACACCCACATTACCTCTAGATTTAAACCAATCCGAACAAATAAATTCCGGAGCACTCGTTCATGTGCGGGATCAAAGAGTTCTCCACCTAATCAATTTGAACATCAACGCCTAATCCGAAGATCGCGGACAAGCATTAGAAGATAGCCCGTTGTCAAACCATACACCATCGATGCGTTCAGTACCATACTCGGCACCATATTTAAATTTAATTTTTATTTAGATTCATGTTAATAAACATTAACGTTTATTGTAAGGGTGAGCAATTTTATTTATTCAGGATACAAATTAATTACTGATCCCAGTAAACAAATCCTTCCTTTGAAAAGTAAGGTAACAGTTTCTTTATATGAAAGACACTATCACTTTTTCGATGAGGAATCATCCATTAATATGTTTTACACTTATTTTGTTACACCCTGTATATGCATACGTAGAGGATGATATACCTCGAAAAATAATTTTATTGAACGGTAGCACAATAGTTTTTCATCAATACTTAATTCTGAACATCCCAGAATATGAAAATTTGTAAATTCTCTGAAAATAGAAGGGAGTTTAAATCGATTATAAATAGAACACTTAATTGTTGGGAATCCAGCATCATCTAAAAGGGATATTGCTCAAAATATACGAAGAGTATTGGATTGCCCGCGAGGGAGTGCCCATAAAATTATGGAAATATTAGAAATCCAACTGCACGTATAGACTTTTGTGATCTCCTTTGTTTATTGTGCCATTGACTAACAATATGTTGTTACTTATTGTAGTATTGGGTATTAGGTACATGTTCGGCAAAAATATGTTTGATGATGGTGGTCAATAAATCGAACAAAAAACTTTAATAACATTTTTGGAAATTTACGAAAAAAATTTGAATTTTTTTTTGCTCATTTGGACGAGCCGCTCGCCTATACTTTGATTAATCAATTGTTTTTATTGTTGATTGTTAGATAAAAATGGTTTCCTCAGATTTGGATATTGTCATTTTGACAAAACTGTAAGTAAATGACATTTTACTTTGATTGATCTTGTCAAAACACTTTTTGATTGTTGCTAAGATATGTGCAGCTAATTAATTTCACTTAAAATAGCCATAGGCAGGTATCAAAATTTATAAAAAAAATTTTGTAACTTTTTAGCAATATAATGCCAAAAGGTTATTAAGATTTTTTGAGTGACATCACCAATCAAACCCTTGCTAGACATTTACATAACACCCTATATATTTAATTTTTTGTAATATCTTACTTTATCAATGTTCATTTTGTAATGTAGTCGTATTTTACACATTTTCAGAATCCTTTCCTAACACCAATGGTAATACCTTATTGATGTTAGTTTTTTGTAGTAACTACAATAAACTGCATATTTTTCTACATATTTTTTTTGTAAATGCTAAATTTAATATAGTGGTTTAAACACTTTATGCTACAGATACGTCTAAATGTCGCCCGTCTATTTGTCGCCGCGTTCAATTTCAACATTAAATATAGGTAGTAGGTAATTAATAATTAAATACCTTCAAAACGGCTAATTATTGCAGATATAACGTAAGTAGTTTCAAATTTAATCGTGTATTTCATATATACAGTAATCTACAGGGTATTCTATTTAAAATAATATAACCGGAAGTTTAGATTTTTTAAAATATTTGGATTGACTTACATCAACATTACCAATCATTGCCTACAAATTGTCAGATTGATAAGGTGATTAATTTCTAATTGGCAAGAGAACATTTTTTCCTCACATCTTATAAATAAGATTGCCACTTCCTAGCAAGGTAATTAAGTATAATCCTACTCGCGATTGATAAATTTCCGTGGTTAATATCATTTCTTAACTCATTGGACACAGTGACGCAGTTGTTAGATTTGGGATTCCGTCTATGGTTATGAGTCATCGGTGCGCAAACTCTTGTCCCAATGTTATAAATAAATCTTATAAATAAGATTGCCACTTCCTAGTTATTTTGAGAAAACGTGGCAAATAAAAGTTTTAGCACATACAATTCTGCATCTAAATCAATAAATATAAATATTAGGATATTATTTGAATATTTATTGTACGTATTATCTTTAAATTAAATTAGTCATTACTTGTTTACAGTTTAAATGGAGAACTTATAGTTTTGAAACTTTTATTTGACAAGTTATTACGTAAAATAACTAGGCGGGCAGGATATAGCAAAGTGATTTTCCATAATGTTCCTTTAAGTAAGACACGCGGTACATCTATGAGTAAGTACTTCTGATAACGAAGTTGTTTCAAACATTAGTAATTATTTTATTTGTTCATCCTAAAAATTAGGTACCTTATTCGTAATCAATAATATTTTGAGACAATTCCAAAGTTGCTAAATACTACTTCTTATTATATAAGATGTCACTTCTTTTAACGTTTAACTGCCTTATTCATAGTGACGCTCTTAAAATGATTTTAAAACGCTATTAGCAGCTAGTGATCACTAACAACACATTAACATGTCACTAAGGTTCTACATTCATAGTTGCATATTGAATACCTACTAGTGAAAATTATGTTAGTAGATAGAATAATGTGAGAACACAGGAAATTTTATTTTGAGCATGAATTTTAAGGTACAGTACGTTGCCGTTTATCTGTCAAATATTATTAATCATCAGCTTGAATGAACAAGAACATCATAAGAGTACGAATAGCTCTAAAAACGATTATTACACTACTGTTATACCATTTTATTTTGAAGGCGCTGACTTTTGATACATTAGGCCCTTGGTGTGAAGAAACCAAAACAAGTAGGTTTTAAGCTCATCGTTGAGAGTGGAGACATCAGAGCAAGCACTTTCTGTGCCAACTAATTTCTTTGCCTATACAACGTGATAATGCTGCTAGTCTCATTGGATCGGCCCCAAAATTAAGCGCTTTGGTTGAAATTCATAATGCTCTTTATAAAAAAATGATAATCTCATCAATATTAATGTGGAAGTGCAAAAGCAGATGATGTCCAATAAGTAATTCTATATAAATAGAAATGCAAAAGTTTATTTAGATAGGCAAAATCCATTACATCTAAATCTAATTGCGAAAGTTACAATTTAATAACTTTGTGGATCACATCAATCATATGCACTGGTATTATCCACAAAACCGTGTGGAAGGAGATCCTTAATCTTCCAATGAATTTCATTTGGATTATCGACATGAGGGCCTCCTCCAGTTTGATGAAGATTTTGTAGTATGGGTTTATATTTCTATTAGCTTGCAATTGCATTATTTGACATTACTTCCGTGCTATCCTTACATCTCTTTGAAATCCCATCAAGGTTTTACATTATTAACATGATACATTACAATATAGACAAAATGCATCTCCATCTTACATAGACGTAGCAGGCACTCCTTGGTATTTATTGAGTACTGTTACCTTTTTCCTGTTTTCAATTTGCAGCTCAGATTGTATAAGCATTGAATTAATACGTTTTTTTTTCTCTAAATCGACCCAATTTTGAGAGTGTGGCTTCTTTTTCGAGCAATAATATAATGTTTATTATAATTACCAATTTACCACATAAACGTTATACTTACATCATTGTTTCCCATACTGAGCCGCACTTAATTTACACCACTGCGATGTTAGAGATTGAGTTTAAAATTGTGAAAATAAGCTCGAAATGTCATTAGGAAATCGTGCTAAGAAATTTAGTGACTACTAACGCTGTCATTTTAGCGGCCCACTAATGCAACTATGAACACGGATTTTGTGGGATGTTAGTAGTGAGTTAGTGACCACTAAATGACTATGAATAAGGCTGTAAGTTTTTTAAATGCTCACTACGTTCATATTTTTTCCGAATAATGCTTTAGTTTAAAGCGAGGGGTAGACCACTACAACACTTTTTGTACACAAGACTGTAAGTAGAATAGATTGTACAGATTTTTAATAGATTGTACGTATTGTATCCAATATTTTTGAAATTGTTAAGATTGTACCGGACTGTACCCTAAATTTTAAGGTTGTATAAATTTTAAAAGATTATCACGAGTTTTTACAGTGATCGTAAAAGATTTTTGGTTTTACTATGAGATTTTAACACATTTTAAAAACTGTATTTTATTTTACGAACTTTATTTACTACAACATTCAAGTACAAAAGACATCGAAAATATAAAAAGAAATACTCGAGAAATACTTTTTTATATAATAATAAAAACCTATTACCTAACTACATATCTAAATACTAATAACATTGATTATAAACTTCAATTAACAATGCTAATGGATTAGTATAATTATTAAGAAATGAGCATAATTTGCAGCGGATTATAAGTATCAGGTAAATACTTTTTTAGATTCTTATACATCCTATTAATTGTTATAGTATCACATCGCTTAATTTCAAAAGGACCATTCCCCACTAAGTTAATAGGACCGTAAAAATATATTCCTCTTCAATTGTTTGTATGTCATCTACATTAGGCCAAATATAAGTATGCAAATTTTTTTAGAAATTTCATTAATATTGTATTGTTTTCTTCTTTTTTCTGTATCTTAATTATTCTTCCAATATACCAATTCTCTTCATAATATACAGCATAATATTTTTCCAGTTCCAGATTTTTATCTATTTTATCACGGGATTGATTGAGACTAGTCTCAAGACCAACGTTATTATCGTCCTCGCCCTCATCAGATGAAAAACTTTCAGTCAAAGTATCACTACGAATGGAAATCTTGGATATACTTGACTCTGAATCAGAACTTTCACTCTCTAATAAATCAATACTTGAAGCTCGATTTTTGGATTCATTCTTTTATTATTCTTTAGTCGTCGTTTTGGAAGAGTGGTCGGTTTAACATTAGTTTTAAATCGATATAATCGATCTGTACTGACTCGTTTGCGATTATTGGAGAGCAACCAGCAAAGTGTAGATTTTTTATAATCTTTATGTTCCCTTTGATGTCTACTTTTACGTATGGAGTGGTCTCAATATTTTCTTGTGCAGTTAAACTTTGACTGAAGTCTTTTAATTGTAAATCATCTACATTTGAAAGCAGTTCGATTATGTTAACTTTGTCTGTTACTGGTAATTGTTCCTCTAATTTTTCTAAAGTAAAAGAAATAATAAATTATTATTTTTAGTACATGTGAATAAAATGCTCTATCAAAATCAACAAAATTTCATGAAAGAGTAAATTTAATAAATTACTTTCACTTATACATATGTGAATAAAATATATATTGTGTATGTCGCGTTGTTTACCTTCGTTAGAGACGTTATTTTCGTCATCATGTTCTCCTTCTTCATCATCTGTAGGGCAATCAAAAACCTCGTCAACAACATGTGATTGAAGAAAGTTCGACAAACTCTCTGCTTTTACAGTTACTTGCATCCATTCTTCATTAATCTGGTCAGCACACTGCATTCCTAACTTGTTTGTGGTCTTTATAGCATCTACTTTAGCTCTCATTACTTCATTGTTTACTTTTTCGTAGTTGGGAATATCAGAACTCGTTAAAGAATTATATAAACTGCGACCCAATCGAGAAGATCTTTCTTCTCTTGAAAGATGAACTTTTCTGACTGTACGTCTGTAATAACATTAGACTCAGATATAATATAGAAAACTTAAGAAAAGTAGCGTTACCTGAATTCCCATCTGAAGTTTTACTTATGTCGATCATTATTTCATTTAACAATTGTATTCTTTTTAGTCGTCTTAGAATTTCCAAAACGCTAAAATTAACAACGGTGGAAAATGTTGACGTCAATGACCTTACTGCCCGAAATACTTTTTCGCAGGGTTGACTGCTCATTAACCAAGGCAAAAATAAAGGTGGTATAGTGTTTGAATCTTTGTATGATCTATATTTATCAATTAATAAAATTAATGCGTGTGCATTTAATTCAATACACGTATAACTGTTTAGTGTAATGAAGTTTTTAGCAATACTATATTTTTATTGGTACTAAGCCAGTATCTCCAAATTCTAAGAACAAAAACTGCATACCAAATATTATAAACACGGGTCAGTATGGATATTTCTTTATCCAAGAATGAGTCCAATATTAAACGAGTAATTTTCAAATAAATGACAGTTGCTAAACTATCTTTACAATGTTCGTTTAATAAAGTTTGGACATTATTTCGTGATAGTTTGTCTATTGCTTCAAAATTCATTTTGTCTGTTACATCTAAATCACTTTCTGTCAATAAGTGTTTTTCTTTTGATACAGTTTTATTAACTGAAGCAAATGTGTAACTGAGACATTAAAATTTCCCATTGTCATAGTTATTTTAGAATTTAAAAGGCGAGTTTTAAGTTTGGTACCAATATGCACAGTATCTTGAACGGATATCGGATCCTTGCTGTTATAATTCATCTGAAACCATTTTAATTCACTGTCATTATTGAATCGTGGAAAATTGCTTCTGATTTTCATGCACTTTAATAACCTTGTATCACCATCTGAGGAGAAACCATGTATGATAATGCTTTGCTCTTGTGCTAGTGATTCAAGTTTTTTCCAACGTTTGTATGCATCTTTCGATGTAAATTTATTGTCGGTTCCATAAATACATAGGCAAAATGAAGGAGAATTTGGCATTAACGGTTGGGCAACAATAACATTGACATATACAGATTTCTTTGAATTATTAAAAAAATTCTCTATTTGATTAGCGGTGGTAGCTAAAAATATGTTTTTCTCCGGCAATCCAAAATGAGTTAAAGGCAATACGAAACCTACTAAATTATTAGTTTTGGGTCATACTGCACTACATTGCTCACTGCTGTTTGGTCTTCACTAATCCATACATGTAAAGGTAAATTTCGTTTCACTAGAAATTGCTTCAATTCCGACATACGTACATCACCTTCTATTACGGAGTTATATGATTCAATATTTCGTTTAACAGTTGTTAAGGACGGTAGAGCATTTTTCAAATTAGCCTGATAGTTTCATAAAGCAAATTACCACCTATTAAATATAAATAGGTAGAGAACAATTTCAGATTCTTGGCATATCTGTTTCCTTTCTCGCTTCTGGAAAAGTTGTGAAAGTTAGTATCATGCAGTAACTTAATTACGTTAGCAGTTTGATGCTGTAGATCTGTTGGTCCATTGTAATTTTGTATGGTATCTTGCGATTTAGATAGCATCTGCTTGAGTTCGGTATTTTCTTTCATTAATTTGCCAACTTCATCGAGTACTGAATAGTAATTAGTTATTAATGTTTGACTGTCATCTACAGAAGCAGCTAATTTGCTAATATTCCTATCGGCGCGACTATATTTTTGTTTATTACTGGGTTGATCTCTGGCTTGGTTAATTTTTCTTCGCTAAATGATTTAGGATGAAAGGAAGCATTTACATTGGAGCAAGAACTAGTAGCTTCCACACTAGTCTTGCTATTCAAAAATGTGTATCCTCCGTTTGGGTTTGTATCTCTGTTTGTATAAGTTCCTCGTCACTTAATAATGTAATACTCTCGGTAATACTACAATTTGCAAGAACTTCATCGTTCGAAAATTCGTGAGATTGTTCCAAAATGTTATCTTGCATTTTATCATTAAGAGTATTATTTGCTATCTCACTTGCTTGTGCTGATAAATGAGGTGTAGAAGAGGGTGCAGATTTAAAAAAAGTCAATAGTAACGGCTGTACTAAATTAGATTCTATTGATTTATTTATGTTTTCGCATTTATTTTTGAAATGGTTTTTGATATGTCTATTAAAATTGGATAATACCCAATTTTCCTGTCCGTTTCTAAGAGTGCATTTCATTACCTTCAATGGATACTCGCATAATAGGCATTTAACAGTTGCCTTTTTATTTTCAACAATTTCTATTGTTAAACTTTGAAGACCGTTTTCAATAGTATTTAATTTTGTATGGTTTTGAGCTCGGTTTTGAGTTGGGATTCCAACCTCGGTTTCAACTTTTTCGAAATGTTTTCTCATATAGTTACAGAAATTTATTAACCAATTTCGAACTAACTTATTTAATACTGCATTATTATCTTCAGTTGTTTTTATAGCTTGATTACTATCGTTGACTATTTTTGTTGATGTAGAACTGTTAGAATTAATAACATTAGAAATTTTCCTTTTTGTTGTACATTTACGTTACATTTCTCAAAGTAATCTTTACATTCTTTTTCTTTAATTCTTCACTAATGAACAACAATATTTTTGTGGCCATTAACAATTTTGAAATTTTCTGATTCTTATAGTAAATACCAAAAAAATCATTATTTCTTTCTGTAACTAAGTTAGGAAGTTCTTGACTACCAAATGACTCAATATATGTAATATCTTCAAGCGAAATAGTACTTAAACCTATATAGGAATCATACCCCGTTAATTCAATTAAATTTTTAAATATTTTGGAATAGAAGTACGTAATCTTGTTTCTATTTTTTCCAAGAAACCTTTTTCGGAGGCTGACATATTAACCCACTCTAAAATCAAAACGAACAATTTTACATTTCATAATCTTAAGTGTCAACAACACAAAATAAATAATAAGTGTGTTGCTTGTCGAAAGTGAAAATATGCAAAATAAGCATTTTCTGTCTTATCTACTATTAAGTTCTTTTGTACAGTCTGCAAAAATTCGGATCTTTTTTACATACTGAAAACTGTGCAAATTCCGTGATATAAATAATGATGGATATTATCGGTTATTATTCGTATATGAAACAATTTTCTCCGCAGATGCTGTACTTCACAAAGTTCATCTTATCTAAATTACTAATTACAACAACTTAATGTTTTCTACTTACCTAATATTATCTTTTGCAGATTGGTAGTTCACTTCACCAACATTAAAATGTACTATATATATGAGCCCAAATACTAACGAATTTAACAAAATCTTTGACTTCCAATAGGTTACACAGTACACGACAAATGGCTAGTATAAGCGCTTGTCAGGGCGCTTGCGTACAGTCAAGATTTAAGGATTGTATGAAAGACTGTAAAGTTTGTAAGCGAGATTGTTTAGATTTTTCAGTTGATTTTTGGGATTTTTCGTATTTTAAACAGAATAATATAGACTTTTATGAATTTTTCAATAGATTTTAATGATTTTGACGATTTTGATGACTGTAAGTAATATTTTAAATGATTTTACTACGACTGTGACTCATTTGTACATAGATTGTGAGAGTGATCTACCCCTCGGTTTAAAGTATTCTTTAGAAATATGAATAAAACCACATGATATCACATCACGAATTTCATCAATGGATTTATTTTATTTTTCACTGGTATTCAAAGAATAAACCTGCCAATTTATTATTATGTTACTTTACAATTCAATATTTTCTTATTATTTAGTTATTAAATACAAAACATTCCTCAGTTCAATATAGAGCGTACACAGTTTATTTGACTGAGGAAGATCGGGATTTAGTAATAGTAACTAGACGACTCTAGCCCAACGCCGCTTCGCGTCGATGGTAATTTCGAGAATGAAATGCAATAAATCCAGAAATGAATAAAGAAAGAATTCAATTCGCATGAAGTAGTACTAATATCATCAGGCAGAAATCGTTCCACAAGGATGCAAATACGGTAAAGATCGAAAAACGAAGAAAACTTTTCATGTCTCATGACAGACTTCAATTTATTTTTGAATGTATAACAGCGGAAATCCTGAAAACAAAACCTGGTTGGTGCGGTTTCTAGCTATTATTACAACTACAGCAATATGAATAAAATATTTCCCAACCGTGGGACATATTTTGATATCGTCCGTGTTGTAATCAATCGTTTTTTCTGATTGTCCATTGCATTGCACTGTTGAATTTATTATTAATGAATAAATATTTCATATGATTAAAAATATAAAGACTCTTCAGATTTATCAAGGGAAATATGAGAATCAATCAAGGTGATA
This sequence comes from Abscondita cerata, assembly GCA_030710515.1. Lineage (NCBI taxonomy): Eukaryota > Metazoa > Arthropoda > Insecta > Coleoptera > Lampyridae > Abscondita > Abscondita cerata. Next base: position 142,681 of record JALBCR010004579.1, on the reverse strand, counting down.
ATAGTCAATGCTGTGTCGATCAGAAAAAAAATATAGATTAGTGCCGACATAGTTACAGCATGGAACTCCAAATGTACATCGGAATGAGACAAAAAATAAGTTAAGGCCCAATGGTAGTCCTGGATTTAGTTTCCTCTTACCATGGTTTGAGAAGATGTGTAACTGTGGATCGTTTTTACACTTCCAGAAATTTATCCAAGAAAGTACTAAACAAAAATTTGCCACTCAGTTGAACTTGGAGAACTAATAAACGTTAAAAAGAATTCATAAAATTTTTGTGGTAAAATTTCTGAAGTTAGTATTTTTAAGAACGTAACGGGAATGTGGTTATATGCGTGTTCATTGTAAACGACGTAACTTTGTATATGTTGTAAGGGATTTTTTTGGTACCGCTACGTTATATGTCGGTTATATGCAAGGACGTTGTAGGCGAGTTGAACGTACACGAGAACGACAAAAAAATATAAACAAACACCGCACCGACCAATAATGCAATAAACATATTTTTGTCCACTATAGATGGCAACGATGAAGCAGCCTCAACAAGTCGGTAAACTCATATGATAGAAGAAAAAAGAAAGAAGAAAAAAAATAGTAGAAGAAAAAATTCATAAACATTCCGAAAAGATTCCTGAAGTTAAACTCTTCACTATTAGTTAAGAATGTACAATTTTCAGAATCATCGTTATTGGTCAAGGTTTCAAGGTCAATTCAAGGTAAGAACCTCGCCTGAGCTCCCGACACGAGACGTTTTCAATTCGATTTTTATTATTTTTTACTCTTCCATTCTTTTCCATCTTTCCATATATACTGGCCCAAACTTCTAACAATAACTTGCGGTGACCTTTAACTATTGTGACAATTCCGCAGTAAGTCTCATATTCATTTTCTTCTATGAAAAAACAATAATTTTACCAATTCTTCTTCCATTTTAGTATTTGAATAAATATCATCTGATTTTTCCTCATTACTTTCGATCTCGGTAGCCATTGGAATAATTTTAACGTAGAACGTGCTCACCCGCTCACCAGGTGGTGTCATTTTAACTCATATTTTTGCAGCTCATATTTTTTTAGAAACTATTGTCAGTTGAAATTAATCTTGAAATTATTTTGGAATCCTGCTCTGATTAATTTTAAATGGAGTTGCCAACATTATTATTTGGTAATTGTTCATAAGAAAAAATGAGCGAGCTTACTATGTCTTGGGCTATGACCTTGAAGAAGCTGCGCGGCGCGAAAATATTTTCAAACGCCCAGAGTGAAAAGTGGGATCTAAAAACATTGGGACAAGAGTTTGCGCACCGATGACTCATAACCCTAGACGGAATCCCAAATCTAACAACTGCGTCACTGTGTCCAATGAGTTAAGAAATGACATTAACCACGGAAATTTAACAATCGCTTGCTTGCATTTCGTAATGATTTTAGCTCAGATAACAGAAACATCAATAGCGCAGCTCTACGTGATAATGGTAATGAAACCTACTAAAACCCTTAATAACAGATACTCGCGAGGTTTTCCCGCAAGTTCTTAAACTTTCAGAATTCCCATGATTACTTAATTCTAACCACCCACAAAACAAATGCCTAAAAATTTTCTTAAATTGCCCATTAAATTCCACAAATTCTTATCTTTTAAATTCTTCAAATTTTAAAAAATCCCTTCAATTACTTAAAGATTCCTCAGCAATCAAAAAAATTCCATTTCAAATTCCAAAAAATTCCAACAATTTCCTTTTAGAGGGACAAACAATTCCACAGGCGGCTACCAGTGACAAATTTCAAGGTTCCGCTAAGGAAAGGTTTATCCCATTTTGTTACTATTTCCGTTTATGATTCCTTTTCCTTTTATTAATTACTGTTTACAAATAGAAACGTTCAATAAAATGTAAGTTTGTTGTGCAAGATATTATCGCAATAATATAATAATGTGTGGTAATTATAACCAAACATTGGATTGGATAACAATAAAAGATTGATAAAGTAGGATCAAATATAAACAACATAAAATATAGAAACATTGACTTTGACATATCAAAGTACGTATTAGTAAAATAACTTTTCATTGGTTTTTGTTTTTAAGGATGTTTGGGAGGTGCCTCGGGAGATGCAATCAGAGACAAAATACATCATGGAATTTTTATAAACGAATATATTTTTTTAACAAGTTTCCCAAAAGCCCTCAAAAAATTTGAAAACTATCAAAAGTTACAACTGTTTGTTTATAACAAATTTATCGTAAATAGAAAAAGTGATATAAAGTTAATTCAAATATTAACATTCTTTGTGAATTGTGAATTAGTATGATTCTAAATAGCACATGGGCAAAATTTCCGCTATTTATTCATTATGATTCAACATCTGCCTTCAACAATAACGTAAATATTCTTGGTTCATATATTTTTTCTTCATAAACAATTCGGTATCTATAGTTTGAACAAAGGTCGCATTCAATTATGTATTAGTTAAATTATTAAGTGAAATAAGCAATCTAAATAAATTGAAATTTAATCATTTTTTTAGGATCTTTCTGAGGTGGAGGTAAAAATGAAACTGCCTTTTATAGGAGTAGTGCCGACGTTTCGCCCCTAACAAATAGTGGTTTTATCAAGGTGAACTATCTTCTAGGCCGTTGTGTCAACAATAATAACAAGTACCGACTTTTTAACGTGATAGGCACTATGAACAATATAGTTATTAAAATAATAATTGAACACTTCAAACGAATTTAACATATAGACTAGTACGATTTCTATGAAACTATGGAAAGTTTAAAAAATATTCAAAACCTATAGAACTTAATAGGAATTTTAACAGAAGAAATTTGCAGAATTTATTAGACATTAACAAAGAATATTGAGAATTAGTAGAATTTAGTAGATACTTAGAAGAAAATTGTAAAATCGCAGGAATTTAATATGAATTTAATGGGAATTTTTTATGAAAAGGAATTGGTGTATACTATTTTACCAATAAAACCAATTATAACTTTTGAACTTTTGTAAACTCAATAGTAGAAGGCATTCTAAGGAGCGGCCGAAGGCGTGGCTTGATAACGAAATTTATCAATCAAATTTGAATTGTATATGTCCAAAAAATGCATATCGTGTCATAAGACCATATTTGGTACAATTACGAATGTCATAAATTTATTTTTTTACAAATATTATCACCGGATGTCAAATTTTTTAATGCGTTTAGCCGTAGATATTCAGAAAACTATGAGGTCATGCCAATAGAAGACAGTAAGCGCAGAATAAAATTATAACGCGCATTATTGTTTTTTTATTATAATCTAACTGAGAACAATAAAAATAAAAATTGTGTAACGACAATTATGATCAACTAATTTAGAATACTCACTTAAGAATGATTTACGTAATCTCTTGAGAGAACGAGACTGCAATTTATATTTTTCATTGCCCTGTTCTGTTATCATATCAATGTTGTTGCGTTATAATGTGCATTTTAAGTAGTTTGTATTAAGTCAAATGCATCATGCAAGTTTCCCACGGGAAAGACTGTCACTAAAATTGAGTTCAAGACATGTTGCATATCTTTTGTAGTTCTCAAATTAAATTAAAAATGATGTCAGTGGATCTTATTCATTCGTTGGGCTTCAACACCTCAGTGCAGTGGTCTCTTAATCTAGTAAACGGTAAGAATAAGGTATGTATATTAAATTAACAATCTGCACAATTATATTTCGGAAGGAAAAACGAAATGTGTACTGGTTCATGTTCTCAAAAAGACGAAAAATTACAAAGGTAAAACTTAATGCAGCATAGATACCTTTTTAAAAACAGAAGCAGAATGGGGCAGAACCTTGTGCCCTTCCATCCCGAGCCATCAACTTCGCACCAAGAAACATCAGAACCCTATACATTGAGTGAATGATATGTAAATGTAAGTTTTGTCTTACTTATTGAGAGTATAATTAATAACACCTATTTTAAGATTTCTAGATGATCCTTTAACAAAACCCTGTGAAGAAGATGAGAGTGGTCTTGGCATTACAGACGAGATTTTTGCCCAGTGGAGTATTTGACGCCACATGGGCTTACATGTATTACCGAGTGGGAAAAATCTCTCGAACTTCGTTAATCTATTTAAAAAATTAAGAGTCTTTGCTTCTGTTATATTGTAAAATGTTCGGTAAGCAAAATATTACAATATATACATGGAGGTTTTCTAATTACCGACCGTTACCGACATTTAGCAGCAAAGATTACTAGACGCAAACAACTCTTACACACAACAGATGAAAAAATTATTAAATCTAATTAAACAATTATTATTACTAAATGGAGCGAAAGGTGTGTTGATGCACCTGGAATATCAATAACACTCTTGTGGTTAACACACGAAAACAATTTAACAAACTTGACTTTCAATCTTCAATATGTGTTAGCAATTAACTTATCAACAACCAAATTATGGTTCATATTTTAACATTAATTTATATTAATTAGACAGCCTTGATGAAGTTAGTAACTCACTAACGAAATATTGGCCATCTAATAAAACAATGTTAAATTTCATGGTATTTGATCGAGATCCAATTATCCTATTATTTAATTATCAATAACAAAAATATATCGACGTAGTAGAGCAATAAGAAGTTAGAAAAAGAAAAAATCTGGATAATACCGAGGAACACAAGATGAATCGGAAAACTACAAAATGTAAACATAGTAAAGGATGAAATAAAGAAATCGAAGTAAAAGTCATGGGAGAAGTCTGGGAGACAAATCGAAAGTAATAGAAAAGAGAATCAAAACATATTTTACTGATCAGTGATTTCTGTGAGTACCCCTGAGAATAAACCAAAATACATACTGCAGCAAATCAAAACAAATAAGAGATATATTGACACAAGAAGATCAAATAATTAAAATATTGAGAGAATACTTTGAAGAGCTGCTGAATAAAGAAGAGGAAGCGTAATAGGAGAGAATGGATGGGAAGATGAGATCGAAATTACCGAAATAGAAGAACAAACAGCCGGGAACAGCTCAAGAAATTGGAAGAGAGGAAATCAAAGAAGAAATAAGACGAATAAAATTACCTAAACCGGCAGGGTTAGATGAAATAGCACCAGAAACGTTAAAATATGCGGGAAAAAACATATCTTCGCAATTAACAGGTTACAGAAAAGAAATTGATAAAGAACAAATATGATACGCACGTTTTTAAGATAGATGAGTTGGAAATTCCGTACACAAAGTGAAAATGAAAATACGTTTAAGAAAAAAATAGGTAGTTCAAACAAAACTTATAGACAATAAAATTTCCAAAAACTTTTATCTCATAACTTTTTTTGTATAATTAATATTGGTGGAGATATTCTTACAACAATTGTGTCACGTGATTGTAATATCTCAGTAATTACTTATCCGATCAAAAATAGTTGAAACAAAAATTGGGTAGGTATAATTAAATTGAAAACTTTCATGTGACGTATAATAGTTAAAATATTTTTCTAAATATTTCAAACTTTCGAAAACCTGTGCAGGTTAAAAACTCTTTTGGCTCGATTGATTGCGCCCAAAATCTAATCAATTCTCCGGTAATATAAAAAAGCGTATGTGCAAAGTTTCATAAAAATTGGAGAAGTAGTTTTTTTTATATCATGTTTATATACAGACGGGCGGCCATTGGATCAAAATTATTTTTCCTTTATTATTACTTATACTTACTCTAATTTCTTAGAAAAAGTGAAAAAAAGGCGGTGTTAAAATTTTCGGTATGGAAACCGTTGCATAACTCCCAATCTTATTTATAAGATGTGGAGTAAAAATTGATTATTAACTAATTATTGAGATTATGGAAAAATCATCGTGGGTATAAATTAGTGCTTAATTCAAGGTGTTCTTTAAATTTGATTTCGACTCTGTGGGAGTGCTGAGGCTTGAGGTCAAGTTAGCACCCCCAATTTAAAAACCGATATTTTTTGGTTACAAATTAGTGCTAAAATGTCATAGTTTTTTTTTCAATTTGTAGAAAGTGGGAGTACCTACTTTACTGGCATTTAACACCCTGTTTCTTAAAAATGAAGGCCTTGCAGACCCATGTTTACATGAACTTTTTCTTTAAAAATATCCGAGGAATTCTCCTGTAAAATATCGGACATTTATTAAATTACACCCTGTATATAAAATACTCCAGAGTGTAAAATATATTTTTATCTGAATCTACTTATTGTTGAGCACGTTATTAGACATATTTATTAACAATGTTTATTCTTTGCTTAATAAATAAAATTAGTATCAGCACAATATCAGTAATTGATTATAATAAGATATAAATGTAAACAATAACTCGTAAATATTAATTTTATGTTTTTTTGTGAAATCTATAATTTACTTACATACTTCATAAGGAACACAATAAATGTTTACATTGAGCACTTGTTGATTTAACTCAAGACATGAATCTGCGTTCAGAAAATTGGTTCAATTAACGGATCCCTTCCGTGAAATACGCTCAATAAATAAAAATTAATGTGGAATTATTTCAAAATAAACAATTTTGTATCAGGTGATTTAAGCATGTTTGTTGTTTTGTTAGTCCGAAAGTTGAAATCAATATAGAAAAGCGGGGATATGATTTTAGTAGGGCTGTTGCCTGAAATTGCATACCTGATCAACAGATATTCCAACATAGTCAGAGACCCAAGAAAATATTCTGCTTCCATCATAATATGCAGACAGCATGGCGGCCATTTGGCAGAAAAAATACAAATAAACTTTCACAGCACACAAATATGAGTTACCTATGCAAGAGCGTTCGTGAAACTAAACGAGAATTGTTCCGTTCTAATACGTCTTACCCCAAACACCGGCACCGACAGAGTACGTTCGTAAAGCGAGAATAGCGCAGCCTCACTAAAAAAAAGATAGGATCACTTTTAAAAATAAAAACGTATGGTTACGATTATGAATGAAGCAGGTTTCATGTTTTTATCAATACCGTTTACCTCCTGTTCACGGCAATAGCGCCAAAATTATGAAATATTTTATGGGCTAATTATTCACTAAGCGATTTTTAGGTCTGGGATATATGCGACGCCAGTAATGCTGCAGAATTTCACCATCCTACCTAATTAGTTTGAATTCTTTATTTTAATTTCCTTCAATCCTTACAATAATTTCACTTTGTAATTATTTATATTATAGCGCATTTAAGATCAATGATCGTTAGAATTATTATTACATCAAAATCGAAATGTCATTATTCGGAATTATAATTCAGCTCATTAAAATGGAAATGACTTAATTCAAAGAATATACCTAATAATATTTAATAATAATAATAATTATGACTTCAAATTTCTTCATGTTAATACGTACAATTTTTAAAGGTTTAAACAACTCATATAATCAACTAATGAAAAGTGCCGACGTTTTATCAGTTCAAATTAACACCGTCTTAAAAAACTCATTTATTTCAGCACTGTCAGATGAAGCATTGACTACTCAATGCGAAACGTCGCAATTAAACTGAAGTAGAGTTTCTTTTCGAATTTCCTTCCTATGAGAAAGAGTCCGTAGAAAATTGCGGCAAACAAAATAAATATTAACATAAAAAGGAAGACCATCTTACCAAATAATACCTAATAATGTTCCTCAAAGTTGAAATGTCATCATTACTACATTTCGAAATCTTCGAAAGTAGACTTCGAACAGAGACGTTTTTACCATTACGAGCAATGGCCTACGGCGCAAGCAGTTGCAACTCGCACGTGATCGTTTGCGACTTGAGTAACGGTTTTTCTTTTTGAAATACTTGTTTGTTTAAATACGGTCCATTCATGCAACCAGTTGGTTAAAACATGTTTCGTTACGCGTAACATACAATATTTTTTCTAATATTGAAAAAAAAAGTTTAAAAAAGGAATTAAACCTATTTCAAATTCAAATTCTAATCGATTGTTACCGTTGGTTACCATTTCCAAAACGAATGACAAAACAATCTGACAAGTGCCGAACTAGTTACGAAAAGTGAACCCTCTTGACGCCTACTTTAATTATGAAAAATGTCACTTTATATGTCATGCGTTTTGTCACTGGTAACATAAATAGCTACTGTATGTTTCGATGTTGCAATTTGCAATGACACTCTATTGATGCGAAATAGCATGTGGTAAAACTTCTAACTAACCCACTAGTGCTAGTACTTTGTTGGCGTGTAGTACGCTATTCGTCATTTGTTTTAATAAAATTTAGGACGTTTTCTAATTGCGACAAATAATCAAAGCGACTGAGCCTAACAACCATATTATTTTGTATGCTCGTTTATTAAAAAATTTTGGGTAAATACCAATGAAATAAAAAACATAATATAAAAAAATGTGCCACATCGCGTCTTCATCAGAATAAGTTTTACAACAAAAATGATGCGTACTCAAATACTAACCGTAAAGTCTATTTTGTTACCTCAAAATTACCGATTGATCTAGCAGGATGTTGTTCCGATCGATATTGGATTTCAGAAGAATCTGAAGTTGTCTTTTTAGACTTAACCGCTGCATATGATGCCGTGTGGAAAAAAGGTTTACTTTTTAAATTCCTTGTCCCAAAATTATTTCTTTTATTGAAAATATGATATCTGGAAGATTAGAGTTTTTTTTAAAGACAAAAGCAGTAAATTTAGATTTTTATATTATTTTAAATATCAGTTCTTGCACCTATTCTTTTTAATGTATATATTTCGGATCTTTCTTCTTTACAATGTCGAAAAATTCGATGATATGTCAATTTCTTTCAACATTCGGATTTTTCCGTTTAAGCGTATATCCTGTGTTCACCACACCGAGACATGAAAAAAACAATCAAAACGTAGATGAAAGAATTATAGTTAAATTATAAACAACTTTTATTTCAAAAAATGTATAAAATGATCGAACTCTATGTAGATTAACGGCCATTTTGGCTTTTTAGATTTTATTTATTTATTCGTATGGTACATTATACAAATATTGTATTGTGATGTAAGTGTTATGTATGGTGCCCCAGAAGATCAGTATAAACCTGTATAGTGTGGTGACGAAGCCGTTTGCATTTTGAATGGCCTGTTCTTATGCGATTTACTTTTGACCAAATTTTTCTTTTTTGATTAAAGCCCGGGACTTCTAATTGTTGGATCATCAATGAGATGTTTATTGAAAACATCAACTCCAGACCATAATTTTTCCACTCTTCAACTTCAGAAAAAGCCGTACTTACGTAGTCTTGCAACCATATAGGACTTCGAGATTTAAATCTTTTAGCAGGAGGGTTATCATTCCAAATTGGTAACTTTTTGTTAAGTTGGCATTTATCCCATTCTCGTTTTAACGCTGCTTTTCGTCGAATGTTCGATGGAGTAATATTACAAAGAACAGAAAGCCAATCGAGAGTAGTAGATTTAATGGTTCCACTAATTATACGCATAGTGCAATTCAACTGAGCATCTATTTTTTTTTTTGTACTATAACTATTCAACCAGACAGAAGCAAATATATTTTGCTGTAGAATAAACTAATGCCAATGCAGCTGTACGAAGTGTCTGCATCTGCTCCCCAAGTTGTTCCAGCTAATTTTTAATGACATTATTTCTTGTTTTCATTTTTTGTTTAACTTTTCCTAAATGATCTTATGATCTTCTAAATGATCAGATAGTTTATTTTTAATTTCAAAAAAATCTGAATGTTGAAATGAAATTGCCATATCATCGGCGTAGACGAATTTTCGACATTGTAAAGAAGGAAGATCAAAAATATATACATTAAAAAGAATAGGTGCAAGAACCGATCCCTGTGGAAGACCATTATTTAAAAATCTAAATTTACTGCTTTTATCTCCAACAAAAACTCTAAACTTCCGATTAGACAACATATTTTCAATAAAAAAAATAACTTTGGAACAATGAATGACGTTAAACAATTTAAAAAGTTCCACACGGTATCGTATGCAGAAGTTAAATCTAAAAAGGCAACTCCAGTTTTAGGTTTTTTGTGAAATCCATCTTCGATATGTGTTGTTAATGCCAATACCCTCATCACAACAACTTCTACCGGATCGAAATCCTGCTTGTTCAATTGGTAATTTCTCTTCTATTAACGGATTAAAATCAATTTTTCCAAAACCTTATAAATTACACTTGACAAACTTATTGGACGATAAGAAGTTGGGTCCGTAAGACATTTATTTTTCTTTCAAATTGCCACGACTTTACATTTCTTTAAATATGTTGGTAACTTACCTGTATTATAAATATCATTGAGAAACATAAGTAGCCACTTCAAAGGCTTTATAGATTATGCCCATAGTCTGACCGGCGGTTTTTCTCATAACTTGTTTACATTCGGACGGACAGCCGGCCATCGGACAAACATTCTTTTTGTTTCATTATAGCGTATACACTAACTCTAATTCGCACAAAAAATTAAAAAAAGGGGTGTTAAAATGGGGAGTAAAAACGTGCCTATAATATTCTTAACCCAGTTACAATAAATTGCTTCCTCCGATTTAAAAAGTCTCCCATATTGCGAGCAAACGTCTTTTTCCGACGCATTCCTCCGTAATTCTCTCAGTGGACGTCCTTCGCTATTCGCAAAAATTCATCAGCATCTTAGACTTTTCGATATCGAACGGAATCTGAAAGCATGTTTCTAAAAGTAAAAAAAAACACTTGTCGTCCTCGATGGCGTCCGTTTCGAACGCGTTTGTTTGCGAAATATCTCGTAAGACAACAAACACGTGAACAAATCCCAAATTTTTTTGGAATATGTAAGAAAAAAGCGAAAATCGAATTAGTAATTGAAATGTCTCTTACGTTTGAGTTCAAATTGTGCCTTCGTCCATTTCTCGTAAGAATTTCGAGGAAAAACAGTCTGTATGGGAAATCAGACAAATTTTTGGGACGGTAGGGAATTTATAGATCATTTTTTTGAATTGGTACCAACCAATTTTCGGAGGTACTCGGTTCCAAACTTTTACCATTGGTTTTACTCTGTACCTACTCATTAAGAGTTCGGCAGCCGGATAGAGTCCGAGGCTTCAGGCGCGCACATCAGCAGTCACTCATTGCGACAACATTGTTACCTACTTAAACTTCGTTATTACCTTCTATAGCAATAATTGCAACTTTTCTATAATTGTTAAATGCGTGTTCAATTTTTTCTTTGATTGTGACCGACACTCCAAGAAATACAGTAAATAGAAATCAATAATCTCAGCCCATATGGAGTTGTCATGTGAATTAGTCATCAATCGTCATTGTGTCGATAAGTTTCAATAAACCAATTAGTAAGTTTAGAGTTTTAATATCACACCCATTCACATTACCTATAACTTGTTTTTTCCGTTTACCCTGCTACTGCTACTCTTCATCATTTGACCTTTTTCTACTCACTTGTTTTGTTTACAATCTTCTCCTTCATCACATTTCAAAAGCCTCTAATTTCATCTTATCAATAATTCTTAGAGTGCACTTTTCCGATCCTTACACGGCTCATCAGACATATTATCATCGACCTTCTGAAAGCTACCCCCAAGGTCATCGATTCTGAAATGCTAACTTCTAATTTTCCATTGTTATTTTCTTTCTACATCTTCTGTTAAAAGTTTCAAACTACACAATGGAAAACCAATTTACATTAAAATAAAAACAGGTATTTATCTATATCACTTTATTAAGTTTCATCTAATAAATACGTGTACAGTTTATCACTGCATTTACTTAACATGCAAAAGCAAAAAAAAATTCAGTGCTTTACCTAATAAAATAGAATCTTAATAATCACAATTGCAGCATTCATTGTATCTAATAATAACGCATAAGTAAATTAGAAATACTTATGAATACAACGGTAAATTGTTAGAACGTACAATTTCGAATAACTAACAAATTATAACAGTCAGTTTCATCTTAAATTTCTTTAAAATTCAACATAATTTTCTAGAGATCACTTCTTTATTTCATTAAAAATTAATATCTTTTGTTAAGAATTTACTAATTATTTTATTTTAATTTTATGTAGTTTCAGTTTAAACCCTAACATTTCCGATAATACACCAGATAATGCTGATAACACAAAAACCTTGGTTATTGTGTAGAGATGTGGGTTTGCAGAGAAACCAGAAATTTTAAAAGGAGTTTCCAATTCCTAACAATTAAAATTGTTGTACTATAAATTATATCAATCACATATATTTTACCTTCAATAAATCAGCTGCAAGTTTTAATACACTGTTTGCAACATTTAATTCGTCCTTTTTGTGAGGTTTTTGTTCAATTTGGAGGTACAAATTTATTTGTTCCGTGATTAAAATGGAGAGATTGCTTCTATATTTATGATTAATTTTTGTACCTAGAGTCATAAATCGTAAAAGAAGACAACCTAAACCAAAACACCAAAAAAGAGCTTCAATATTATATTGTGACCGTAAAGCTGAAGAATCCTGAAAAAAAAACAATCGTATTGCGACAGTAAATTTTAACCACGGTTACTTACTTTTAATAGTTCCATGCTTAAGAAAAATATTAGTAGAAGATTGATTATAAAAGCAGAAGAGACGATCATGTCAACTGATCTTTGTGGACCTCTCTTCTTTAAGTACGATCGAACAGACAACCACGTTTTTATGTTACGTACTTTATTTAATCGAAAATGGGGCAATTGTGATTTCCTAGCCCTCCGAGAAGAAGTTAAATGAGAAAATAATTTAGCGTACAGAAACCTTTGTTTAAATGTACGTTCTGCTACGCTAAGAAGAAAGAAAAATAAACAAGATAAAATAAAACGTTGCAATAAAGCAACTACCATCACAGTACGTTCCCTAAAACAAAACGTTAACTTGACGAATTGCAGTCACAATTGTATACCATAATGCACTTCCAAAAGCAGCATCAATAATCGCAATCATTGATCCTGATAATTTTTCTAATACGAGACCGGATAGCTCAGCAACAGATAATTGCACTTCACTTGATGCAGCAGAATCCACAGCTGTATTACTCAAACGGAATAAGGCAGGAAGAAGTGATACCACAATAGCATAAATCACTCCTATGTAAAAATAATCCATACTTTCTGCCATTTTTTCAACTCTCGAGACAATCTGACAACTAATATCGAATACGGAAAGTTCCACTTTCCTTATTTCGTGTTTCTTCCATACAGTACAACTTACTGCAAACAAAATTTAAATGTTTAAAATAAATTAAAGGCGGTATCAAACCTTTATCAGATAATGCACAACAAGGACTTAAAATAGCACTTGGCGCGCATGTAGTATCCCAAGTAAAATCGTCAGCGTCTGATGGTTCATACTCTGAAGTGCATGTAAGTTCAGAACTGTAACTGCAGTCTTCAGTATTTGTGGTCACTCCCATCCAATCAGTAGCTGATGTGGTAACTTCATTCAATAGTGGATAACATTCAGCATCAACATCGGGAGAGGAGATTGTGTCACCTTCTTCACTATCCCATGACGTACTCTCACCTTGTGTATCTGGAGAAATCTTCCAAGATCGCACTTTTAACTATCATATGAGAAAAATTCTAAAATGTTTGTCTCTTCAAATTCAATATATGGTTTATGATATTTAATATCAGTTTACAAACATTTTAGGTTCACAGCAATAATGGTTATTTATCCAAAATAAAAAATTGAATACACAAAAGTCAGTGTTCTACATTTTAAACTTTTAACACAACTAATTTTTTTATTCATATAATAGGCCCATCCCATATATTCTAAACTTCAAAGTTTTGTTCACTTTAAAGAAATTTGATAACATTGAAATATTCATGTTTCATATAATAATATAACTTATTTTTGTAATAGAATATAGATGATATCTATTGGCAATTATAATTTACATTCGGATATCTTTTGTTGACTAACCTCACTTGTTTCCTGTCTCAGATGTCAGCAATGGAAGTCAGTTAAAAAATGAAACGATTTAACAAATGAATTGAGTTGCCGAATTATACCTTCTTTAATTTGAAAATGAGATGCGACATTACATATCGTAACCGATAAAATATATCGAAAAATCTGATGTTTTTGAACAACACATCAATTTTTGTACAAAATACGTTTCATCTACGTCTGGCATTTAACCAGCATATAATTAATAAGTAATTGTGTGCGAAAGCTTACTTAGTGTGGGTGTGTCAAAGTACAATAAAAATTAAATAAAACTTTCATATTAAAGAATTTTTGTTGGCAGGAAACCTAGCAACACGCAACATTCTAAAAATAAAAAATTGAACGCTTGCGGTTGTTTATTGTAGTACCAGTTCATAAGTTTTAGTTCTGACGTAGATCAAATATTGTATGACGCACGTATGTCCACTCCTTGCGATTGAAACACGAGCTTCGCAACTCGTGCATAAAAGTCTTACATCATAGACTTTTATCAAAAATAACGATTTTATAACTGTATATTTTTTAATATCAGCGAGTTAATGTTGATGTACGAAATGCTATTTAGTGATTAGATTCCAATGTTATCATTTATGGGATAGGCCCATTAAGGATAATTACGTTACCATTATATGATAAGACATATGTTAAAAAAATACATACATAATAAATCATCTTTTCTGTTTTAAATCTACAAAAACTGTATATCTTTATTGAGAGTATCTTTGAAAGAAGATAAAGACAGAAAAAAGCGAACTACTTCAAGACGAAGAACGGTTAATAATAGTTCGATTTAAAAACTCCATATAAAACCAAAGAAATAAAATAAACACATTGATGAAATAAACAGTTTTTTTGAAAAACTTGTTTTAAATTTAAGTCAGTAAAAATGCAAAATATAAAAAACCTAAACAACAGACAATCAGTTTTAAGGAAAAACAATAATAAAAAGTTGATTTAAATAATTAAGAAAATGCTCTTGGTGTTTGGCCAATTTAAATTATTTTAAGTGTATTACGAACCAACAATAAAATGTAAATAAAATAGCTAAATACAAATAATATATTTATTGTAAAAAAATAAAAAGAAATACAACCACCTTATACAAGTCAAGAAAGTATGTAACTATATTATATTTGGATCTGTAATATTAGTGAATCGCGCACAAAATATGTAAAATAAGAAAAAAATATATACCAGAACCATAGAAAAATTTTTTAATAAAAGTAATATATTAGACAAAGCGGATCTCATAAAATTCTGTATAAGAGTTTAATTAGATTTGTTTTGTATTTAAAGATTCGAAAAGTGCCATGTTAATGTTATCGGTTATGATACCTTAGTTTTGATGATCATTAAAAGCGAAGCTCAAAAAGAAGTTAAGAACATATCAAATATACTCACTCTATTTTCATCCATTTTAGTTGGATTAATGTTAATTTTTAGTTTTCCATTCGATCGAAAATGACGTCGATCGTTACGTGATGCATTGGAAAGCTTCTCTTCGCTCCATTTGATATTTTTATTTTTCAATCCAATATTTTCTTTATTTTCATCGTTACTAATATCACTTTCAGATCCGTTATTACCATTACTATCAATAACTCCATTATCACTAAATGGATCATTTCCGTTTATTTTATAATCGTCAGCCGTTGGGGTAGATCCATTTCCGTTGAAACTTTCAAACCCATCATCAATAAATAATTCATTACCTTGTTTCGATTTTCTAAAGTAATTTATTTTCAAAGAGCCTGTCAAAAGTCGACGTACTTACAAAATATTCACAGCGTTCGCACGCTCGTCAGATTCAAACACTACCGTTTTAGGAACATTTTTTCAGTGCTATTATTTGAATGCTTTTGAATGTTAACATCCGCTGAGATTTTATTAGCAACACGATTTTTGCTCCTCCGTCGTCGTCTAAAATTTTTTCGTTTTTGTGTTTGGCTCGGAGGTTGGTGTTCGGATTGAGTTGCCATTATTTGAGAATGAATAAAACTAAGAACCCACATCATTATTACTGGTACCACCACTTCGGTGCAGGGAACATACTGAAACAGAACAACTTAAATTTATATCGGGAATTAGTAGTGTGTAGAAAGTGCGCAGTAACTTACAATTTTTTTCTAGAAAAATTGAAAAAAAACGGATAAGTCTACTACTCAAAAAATATCTTAATGGCGATAACTCATGGAGTTTCTGAGAGAAATACCAAATGTTATACATGGCTGAAAAGGGAATTTCATGACGATTTCAAAAATTTACATATTCGATATTGCACTCATAAGAAAATCAAAAGTTTAACAATTTATTTCGAAAAGTAAGGACCTAACAAAAAAACTGGCAACACTGCTATAAAGTTCTCAAAAAGTGTTTTAATAATGTAAAACTTTCATTCGTCTAACTGTAACCGTATAAGCGTTATTTGCAAAAAAAACATAACCACCCAATTCGGTTTTTTCCGGATATCTCGTAACCATTCGGAATTTAGCCGGTATAAAAACAGTTTATTAATTTGCTTTAAATTGTGCAACTGTTTTCTAGTTTAAGCGATTTTGTATCTATTACCGTTTCCGAGATCCCCATGCTGTTCATCCTTATGTGGGACAGTCTGTATATCCAACTAGATAATGACAAATCAACTTCGTCGACTAATCTAAGAAATGAAATTCCATTGCGTATTGTACATCATTCTACTAAGAAACGTGTAAAAGAGATCGAAAGCACTTGTCTAATTTGTTAATGTAATGAAGGTTACTGTGAGAGGCGTAAGCGGAAATATGTATGTTTCAAACACCTGGAACCTGAATTAAAGTCTTTCTAATGTAATCACTGTTGTGACTTAACGTAAATTAGAAACAAATGATTGATCTTTTCACATTACTTATTTTGATTTAACACGCCCGATCGATCTAAATTCTAAGAAAAGTTTGCGTAATGGCGCCACTAGTTACTGCTCCAACCTATGTTTTGTTTTCGTTGTAGTCATGTAATTCCCGCTGTAATCCTTGTATATTACTGAGGAAATGTTATACCACAAGAATCTGTACAAAAATAGGTACAAATCGCCACAAAATTGTGATCTTAAAATATTTAAACTTTGCCTCGGACTTTAGTTTCACCAGTTCACTGCAATAGCGCCAATGCGCAGTAATCTGCGCAAAAAAAATTTAACACAAATTTTTGATTTCCATGTATTTTATTTGATGTTATGCAAACATGTATTCATTCGTAGATGCGTCGAAAGCATTCAACGACATAAAACAATTTCCTCAAAAATAAAATAAATATCTAAGTGCGTAAGTGGGTTACAACTTACAAAATTTTGATAGAAAAAGTGAACAAAAACAGATACGATAAATATAAGTAAATATAACAATGGATAATCCTTAAGATGGGTTCTTTAACACCTCCGCTCGATCGTTCTCCTTTAAAGTAGAATTATAACTTAAAATTTTGCTTGAAAAGGGAAAAATAATTATGTTTTAGAAAAAATAGTTTAAATGAAAGTTATAGACAATAAAATTGCTAACGACTTTTTTCCCATAACTTTTTTGTATAATTAATAATCGTGGAGAAGACATTGTTACGTATGCATTTCATATCTCAGTAATTAAGTAACAAATGTAAAAACAAAAGTTATGTACAATTAAACAACAAACAACTTTTATTAAAAGAAAAAATAAGTAAAATAATTTGTTTTTAAATATTCTAAGAATAGAAGAATCTGTGTAAGTTACGAACTCTTTTGGATCGACGGATTATGCCCAAAACTTAAACAAATTTGCTTTATTATAAATAATACCTAAATGCAAAGATTAATAAAAATCGAACTAGATTTTTTTTTATCAAATAACGGTAGAAAATCTATTTTCGTAGCCTTTAAACAGCTGACAAAATTGTATTTTACACAGCTAGTCGAGAAAAGAAATACCGGAAGTCTCCACTAGATCTCGACTGTCAATAAAAAATTGACAAGCAGTGATTTAAATTTATACTAAACATTGATATATTATTTTATGATGGATTTAAAATGCCGGATAAAAAATATACTCTGTACCTCGCCGAGAAAATGTTTTCCGAACCTCTGAAAGTGGCTGGATTCGACTGCGCTTCAGCCGTCCATCTCTTTCGTCGGCCTGAAAACGCACACTTTTTCTCGGCTAGATGCACAAATAAGCACTCAGTCTAGAGACTGGTTTGTAGCACCACTCCATTGTGTTCTATTGGAAGCTTTTCTCTTCATGTTTACGTAGTTTCCGCTTTCTGTGACATTAATCACTTGCTTATTGTATTGAAGACGCGGTCTGCCTCTGGGGTTTCTTCCTTCTATCTTGCCTTCAGTAGTCCTACGTGTCTTAATATGTGTCCAATTGTTTTTGCTCTTCTTTTTGTTATGTGTTTCCATATCCTACGTTTTTCTTTTACTTGTTCTAGTACTTGTTCGTTTCATATTTTTTCTGTTCAGGCTATTTTCAGTTTGGTGTAAATCCGCATTTCTAGTAATCCCAGTTTTCTTTTTTCGGTTTATCCAATCATCCTGGGCTCACATCCATATAAGGCGGAAAGTTGACATAGTCGTTTCCGATGTTAAATTCAAAACTAATGCATATCTTATGGCACATTTGAGCACAACATAGTAAAATATTTTTTCTTCAAGCGACAATAAAACGTCATATTATTGAACTACTGGCAGACGCTAAAAATTCTTTTTACTGTCTAGACATTAAAAGCAAAACAGTTATTTTGTTTCCACAACTATTTAGAGGTTGGTACCTCGGTTATGTCATATTATGAATGTAACAGTAAAGTACCAACTTGATTCGTCGAGAATAAAAGTCACTATAAGACTCGAGAATCTCGAAAATTTGAAAATAACACATGAAAACTAGCAATAAACGTTTGAAGAAAAAATAATATATTTCACTTGGAGTTAAAAAATATAATTGTTTCGCTTAATTTGCTGTCTCGGCTAACACCTCGCCAGCAAACTTTTAAGCTCAACAATTATATTGTTTAACTCCTAGTAAAATAATCTACTATTATTAGGTAGACAAATAAGAACAAATTTATATGGTAATATAAGTGTTAATTTAAAACGTATTTTAATTAAATATATATTTATCCTAAAACCTTCTACCATTAAAATGGTGTAGGTTGTACAAAAAAAGTATTATGAACTCTATGTAAAATTATAAATAAATATACAAACTAAACAAATAATAACTAAATATATGTATTATTCTTCTTGATAAATAAATAAAGCCCATTCCTTTTTCTTTCTTGACAGTTTCTTTCCTCTTCTTTGTAATAATTCTTTTTTAGGTTATCGTCCCATGTTTGTCTCGGTCTTCCTACTTTACGTTTTCCTTGTGTATTGGTGTCCATTCTCGGTAAATGACAACACACGGTATATGTCTTAATAAATTGTTTTCTTGTTTCTATTGACATTACGGTGCTTGTTAGTAATTCTTTTTATCGTAAAATGCCCATTTTGCTTGGTTTTTTTACTAGTTATTATTATTTGTTTGTATGCTATATCCGTTTTGGAATATCTCGTCTGTCTAGTTCTTTTTATTGATATTGTTAGGTCGTCTTTTGTTGTTGCAAGTAGTAGTATGTCATCGGTGTATCTAATTGTACTTTTTTTTTATATATGTATCGATACTACTGTTTCATTTATTTCTTTAAACTCGTTAATCGCTTGTTGTATACAGTGTGGCCCACTTGAAAGCGGAACCATCCCATAAAGTTTATATTAATCGTCAGATTTTGAAAAACTTTATTTTAAATTGTAGACCTTTTAAAGCTTTACTTTAGAACAAATTATCACATTTTTCTTACAAAAACTTAAAGAAATTGTAATAGCAAATTTTTTTCCAAAAACCTGAGTACATTATTCGATTGAGATTTCCCTTAAATAAAGATTTACCAAGTTTCATTAATTATTAACAATTCTTCGGCTAAATTATAAATCACATTCTTCTTATCAATTTATTATTATTTTTTTTGATTAAGCGAAGTGAAAAGATTAGTGAGATAATAATGTATCATATAGTTTTAAACGCTCTACAATTTAAAAAAATTTAATCAAAATCGGACAATAAATATAATTATAAATTCAATTTCAATAAATTACAACTTAATTTCTACTTAATATTACTTAATTAATTAAATGAACGGATATACTTAAATCAAATTTTTTTCTTAAATAAAATGTAGATCGGTTTTTAGAAATCTTAAACTTTAAACATCTTAACTTTACGTTTGATTTAGATAAAAACACTTACTATAAATTTCAATAATCAATACTGCAATTCAAAACAAAATAGAAAAAAAATACTTCTCTCAGCGCAATATGTTCAATGGCCCTGGTGAGAGACCACAACCTTGTCAGACGATTTGCCTAATTCGGTTCATTATAACGTATTAAATCTAATTCGTCAAAAAAAAAAAAAAAGGGGTGTTAAAATTTTCGGTTTAAAAACCGTTCCCATATTGTTTGTAAGATCAGAAGGGCAGTTATTAAAGAGTGAACGTTCACAGTTCAGGGACAATGTCATTTGAGTGGGAAATAATCGCCTTCCCTCCATCATCGCGATGTCGTACTTGGTACAATCGATCCAAAGTAACCGCTTTGCATTGGGATTTTGCCCGTTATAATTTTAGTCCTCTCGACCAAACTCAAAAAATATAAGCTGGAAAAAGGGTTTTTCAGAGACAAATAATTCGTTTGGATTGGTGGAAATCTTTTGTTCAGTTTTTGACGCACCACATTTTTGGTCCTATCCCGTGAATTAATTGGATGGACATTTTTCGAGTTATGGCGTCGTCAGGGGAACATTTTTTGAAATTTTTCTTTCGTGGCACATTCCTGCATAGAAAAACGACGAAATGCCACGCTAGCGCACTCAGATGGGTTCTTTAACACCTCCGCTCGATCGTTCTCTCTTTAAAGTGGAATTATAACTTAAAATTTTTCTTGAAAAAGGGAAAAATAATTATGTTTTAGAAAATAGTTTAAATGAATGTTATAGACAATAAAATTGCTAACGACTTTTTTCCCATAACTTTTTTGTATAATTAATATTCGTGGAGAAGACATTGTTACGTATGCATTTTATATCTCAGTAATTAAGTAACAAATGTAAAAACAAAAGTTGTGTACAATTAAACAACAAACAACTATTATTAAAAGAAAAATAATTTGTTTTTAAATATTCTAAGAATAGAAAAATCTATGTAAGTTACGAACTCTTTTGGATCGACGGATTATGCACAAAATTTAAACAAATTTGCTTTATTATAAATAATACCTAAATGCAAAGATTAATAAAAATCGGACTAGTGGTTTTGTTTTCTTTATATCGTGTTTACATAGGAACGGACGGCCACCAGACAAAATTTTTTTTTATCCAATAATGGTAGAAAATCAAATTTCGTAGCCTTTAAACAGCCGACAAAATTGTATTTTACACAGCTAGTCGAGAAAAGAAATACCGGAAGTCACCACTAGATCTCGACTGTCAATAAAAATTTGACAGGCAGTGATTTAAATTTATACTAAACATTGATATATTATTTTATGATGGATTTAAAATGCCGGATAAAAAATATACTCTGTACCTCGCCGAGAAAATGTTTTCCGAACCTCTGAAAGTGGCTGGATTCGACTGCGCTTCAGCCGTCCATCTCTTCCGTCGGCCTGAAAACGCACACTTTTTCTCGGCTAGATGCACAAACAAGTACTCAGTCTAGAGACTGGTTTCTAGCACCACTCCATTGTGTTCTATTGGAAGCTTTTCTCTTCATGTTTACGTAGTTTCCGCTTTCTGTGACATTAATCA
This sequence comes from Abscondita cerata, assembly GCA_030710515.1. NCBI lineage: Eukaryota > Metazoa > Arthropoda > Insecta > Coleoptera > Lampyridae > Abscondita > Abscondita cerata. Next base: position 120,910 of record JALBCR010004579.1, on the reverse strand, counting down.
CTTGCTTATTGTATTGAAGACGCGGTCTGCCTCTGGGGTTTCTTCCTTCTATCTTGCCTTCAGTAGTCCTACGTGTCTTAATATGTGTCCGATTGTTTTTGCTCTTCTTTTTGTTATGTGTTTCCATATCCTGCGTTTTTCTTTTACTTGTTCTAGTACTTGTTCGTTTGATATTTTTTCTGTTCAGGCTATTTTCAGTTTGGTGTAAATCCACCTATCTAGTAATCCCAGTTTTCTTTTTTCGGTTTATCCAATCATCCTTGGCTCACATCCATATAAGGCGGAAAGTTGACATAGTCGTTTCCGATGTTAAATTCAAAACTAATGCATATCTTATGGCACATTTGAGCACAACATAGTAAAATATTTTATTAGATAGACAAATAAGAACAAATTTATAAGGTAATATAAGTGTTAATTTAAAACGTATTTTAATTAAATATATATTTATCCTAAAACCTTCTACCATTAAAATGGTGTAGGTTGTACAAAAAAGTATTGTGAACTCTATGTAAAATTATAAATAAATATACAAACTAAACAAATAATAACTAAATATATGTATTATTCTTCTTGATAAATAAATAAACCCCCATTCCTTTTTCTTTCTTGACAGTTTCTTTCCTCTTCTTTGTAATAATTCTTTTAGGTTATCATCCCATGTTTGTCTCGGTCTTCCTACTTTACGTTTTCCTTGTGTATTGGTGTCCATTCTCGGTAAATGACCACACCAAGCAAGTTGTTTGTTTTCAATAAAGGTGTGTATTGGTTCTACGGTTAGGTCTTTTCTAATATCAGCGCTTCTTAATCTGTCCATCTTCGTTACACCTTTAATTCGTCTTAAAAATTTCATTTCGACTGCTTCTATTCTACTTTGTTTCTATTTGTGATGATCCAGGATTCACATCAAAACTTTAGTATCGGTCTGTAAATGCATTTGTATACTTCAATTTTGGTTTTTCTGTTAATTTCTTTTTTGTTGGTAAATACATTTTTCATGTCGAAATATAGTTTCATTGTATTCTCTATTCTTTTATTTATTTCTTTTTCTATTTTTCCACTGTTCTCTATTTGAATTCCTAGGTACTTAAATTCTGTTACTTGTTCTATGCATTCGCCGTCCAGTTCAATATTTAACGTTATTTCTTTGCTACCAATTAACATAACTTTACTTTTACTTTTGTTTAACTCCAAACTATACTTTTTAACGTTGTATTTCAGATTTGCATTGTTTCTTGTAGATTTCTTTCTGATTTTGCTATTATTACGATGTCATCCGCGAAAATCTCTATTGATACCTCTACTTTCTTATATCCAATCAGAGTTTTATTTGTTTCTTTCTCGCACTCTTTTATTATTTCATCCAAATATATGTTGAACAATGTCGGACTTAGACTTCCTCCTTGTGTTAACCCTTCCTTTGAGATAAAAATGTCGGATTGTATATTTTTAAAAATTACTGCATTTTCTGTGTTTCTATATATTTTTTGGATTAGACCAATAATTTTTCTAGGCAGCCCCCTACTTGTTAGTATTTCATACATTGTTTCCCGCGGTACTGTTTCGAACGCCTTTTCCAAATCGATGAAACCAAGGTAGATGTTTTAATTTCTGCTTAGTTTTTTCTTTATAATTTGCCTTAAGACGAATATGTGATCTTATATGCTACGTCCCTTCCTAAAACCGCTTTGAGCTTCATCCAATGTCTATTTAAATTTTATTTATTAAATTTTAATTAAAAAAACAGTAAAAATTTTAGTAATAATTTACGCCCAAAATCCGGGTTCGATTTCAATTGTTGTAATTATATGTATATGTCTTAATAAATTGTTTTCTTGTTTCTATTGACATTACGGTGCTTGTTAGTAATTCCTTTTTATCGTAAAATGCCCATTTTGCTTGGTTTTTTTTACTAGTTATTATTATTTGTTTGTATGCTATATCCGTTTTGGAATATCTCGTCTGTCTAGTTCTTTTATTGATATTGTTAGGTCGTCTTTTGTTGTTGCAAGTAGTAGAATGTCATCGGTGTATCTAATTGTACTTATTTTTGATATATGTATCGATACTACTGTTCATTTATTTCTTTAAACTCGTTAATCGCTTGTTGTATACAGTGTGGCCCACTTGCAAGCGGAACCATCCCATAAAATTTATATTAATCGTCAGATTTTGAAAAACTTTATTTTAAATTGTAGACCTTTTAAAGCTTTACTTTAGAACAAATTATCACATTTTTCTTACAAAAACTTAAAGAAATTGTAATAGCAATTTTTTTTCCAAAAACCTGAGTACATTATTCGATTGAGATTTCCCTTAAATAAAGATTTACCAAGTTTCATTAATTATTAACAATTCTTCGGCTAAATTATAAATCACATTCTTCTTATCAATTTATTATTTTTTTTTTGATTAAGCGAAGTGAAAAGATTAGTGAGATAATAATGTATCATACAGTATAGTTTTAAATGCTCTACAATTTAAAAAATTACAACTTAATTTCTACTTAATATTACTTTAATTAATTAAATGAACGGATATACTTAAATCAAATTTTTTCTTAAATAAAATGTAGATCGGTTTTTAGAAATCTTAAACTTTAAACATCTTAACTTTACGTTTGATTTAGATAGAAACACTTACTATAAATTTCAATAATCAATACTCCAATTCAAAACAAAAATAGAAAAAAAAAAAACTTCTCTCAACGCAATATGTTGAATAGCCCTGGTGAGAGACCACAACCTTGTCAGACGATTTGCCTAATTCGGTTCATTATAACGTATTAAATCTAATTCGTCAAAAAAATAAAAAAAAGGTGTTAAAATTTCGGTTTAAAAACTGTCACATATCTTCCCACATTGTTTATAATATCAGAAGGGCAGTTATTAAAGAGTGAACGTTCACAGTTCAGGGACAATGTCATTTGAGTGGGAAATAATCGCCTTCCCTCCATCATTGCGATGTCGTACTTGGTACAATCGATCCAAAGTAACAGTTTTGCATTGGGATTTTGCCCGTTATAATTTTAGTCCTCTCGACCAAACTCAAAAAATATAAGCTGGAAATGGGTTTTTCAGAGACAAATAATTCGTTTGGATTGGTGGAAATCTTTTGTTCAGTTTTTGACGCACCACATTTTTGGTCCTATCCCGTGAATTAATTGGATCGACATTTTTCGAGTTATGGCGTCGTCAGGGGAACATTTTTTTAAATTTTTCTTTCGTGGCACATTCCTGCATAGAAAAACGACGGAATGCCACGCTAGCGCACTCAGATTGCGCAGTTTTTGGTCCTATCCCGCAAATTGCTCAGATTGATACTTTCTGAGATATGGACCAAAAACTTTTCGTTTTTTCAAAGTCGGGTTTTCTGCGTAAACAAAGTGCCCCAGAGAAGTTCGTGTGGTGACTATTTTCAACATTTTTTACCCGCCCTTTGGAAAAAAATTGTGAAGGAAACAGCAAAAATACATAGAAGAATAGGTAGTTTCATCGAGTTTGTGCCCAAAGCTTCTGCCGCGGAAAGAAGGAGGTTAAAACTACGTTAAAACAAAACGGGTTTGAAACTTTAACTCAACGGTGTGAAGCTTACTTATCCGACATATTTAAAACAATTTTTACTTGTCAGCAGCACTTTGCACGTAAAAAGGCATTGTTTAAAACTTGTAGAACTTTTTCTCCGGTGATGACGACCAAAAATATGGTGCGCGAGATTCAGGATTCAAAAAGTCTTCGAGCAAGTTTTGTTACGTATCGATTTCTCGAATTCGTGAGAGGACCAAAATTGTTACCCGTAAAAAAGCGATTCGAGTCCGCTAGCGTTGCATTCTACACGCGGGAAATTACCGCGAAAGCGTTGATTGAAATATTGGTAAAGATAGTCAACCTTACGGGATTATGCGACCCCGAAATTTGTTCTAAACATCAGAGGTCGGTAGTATCGCTTTGTGCTAAGAAAATACGTCAATTGTATTGTAGAATTTACAGAACAGTATTGCCGATAAATGTGAAATAGAAAACTGTAATTTTGCTGATAGTTTATGCTAAGGCACGACATTGTTGCCAATGCATCATGCCGTTGATTGAAATATTGGTGCATTGAGTCAATGTTGACAAACAAACAAAAACATGCGTTCTACAATATATAAGAATTTATTGATTTTTGTCGACGTACTAATTAAATGTGTGTCCTTTGTTATATATTTTTTTTCTATTGTCTGTTAATTGTTCAATGTAATAATATTTATTTGTATCTTTCTTACGTAAGGTTATAACAATGGTTATACCATCATGACAAACACATATATGTACAAAGATTGTATACATACACATGTGAATAAAGTTTATTATTATGAAAAAAATCTGCAGATTTAAAAGTATTAATTTCGTAAAGAAATCGTTGAAAAACGTTCTCCCAAAAAACAATTTCTTTAAATTCTTTTGAAAATTCCATACTCATATATTTATTACATTAACATCGTTTATCCGTTGAAAATGTTTTAAAATCTATTAGGCTTACGCAAGTAAATTTCTAAATTTTGGTCATTGAAATTAAAATTTTTTAACATAGAAACGCTATCCCTTTTATGTTGGAACGAATGTTGAATTTTCTTATATTACAATCTAACGTACTCAACTGTTTGCATCTAAACAATATTATAACAAGCCTACTCATTTACTAAAGGTGTTGCTAAAAGTATGCAATTGTAGAATTTCTGACTAAGCCGATAAGGAATGTGACTCATAAACGATAATCCGGAAGACTCCTCGTAATACATTTGTTTCAATATCAACTTTAGGTGTACTTATATTTTAAGATATGATAAACGCATTAAAGAAGCATCTATGCAAAGCTTAATGATTATCTGTTTATTTGTTACAATGAAAATATTACAATCAATGATAAACCTATACAGACAACCGTTTCTTTTAAAATTAAAAAGTTTAAAAATAAATTGAATAGTCAAAAGTGTGAAATATTTAGATTGAAGCGCAAACTTCAAAACAGCACAATTTCTGGTCTTTTAAAAACAAAAACCGGCTTTGAAGACATTTATTAATATGCAATGTTTTCATCGAACACGAACTCCATGGAAGGATTCAGAAAAACAACTGGCATTATCATTGTATTATAAATCGCCTACCGCTTACAAATTTATGTTGAACCATTTAGGATTTGTTTTGCCAGCAATTTCAACAATCAAGTCGTGGTTGAAAATTGTTAATTTAAGATCGGGGACAAATAATGTTCTTATACAAAAATTAAAAAAAAAAGTTGAAGGAATGACAGACAAAGGCGCCACAAAAGAAAATCCAACAATTCAAATCGACAATAACAAAATATATGTAGCGTATGATCCTCCTCATTTACTAAAAGCTTAAGGAACAATGTCATGAACAGCAAACTGGAAATAGTCGTCAACAATAAAAAATTCAGTGGACCGATTTTGTCAACACTTTTATATTGATCAGTGTAGCAGTGTAGCAAGATCCATGTTAAAAATTACGGACAAACATATTAACCCATCAAATTTTCAAAAGATGCGTGTTAAATACGCCGCTCAGGTATTTAGCAATTTTGTATCTGCAGCAATTAGCAGTGCTGTGATGACGGGTCAATTAACAAGTAATACGGCGTTAGATACTGCATCTTTTTTAAAACAATTAACAACATTTTTGACTGTTTAAATAGTTTTTCAGTAAATGATCCGAATCCCTACAAGCGTGGTCTTTCAGTTTTTAAAGACATGCCATGCGAAACGTTGAAACGTTCTGTACAATACTTCAATTCCATCAAGTTTTATGAGAACGGTGTAGAAAGAAAAAATATATACTGTATCGCAGGTTTCCAATGGACTATAAATTCAATTTTAAGTCTGTGGGAGGACTTAAAGGGAGAAGGAACTTTGTACTTTTTAACGTCACGAATAAATCAAGATCCTCTAGAAAATGCTTTTTCAATGATTCGTGCTAGAGGAGGTTATAATGCCCAACCGTCTGCCCGCGAATTTAGGCTTGCATTACAACATAACATGCACATTCGCTTGCAAATACCAATAGAACAAGGGAATTGTGAAAAGATAACGACGAGATACTATATGGTATAGATGAACAATTTAACACTAACTATGAGGAAGAGGATAACAAAATTGGGACAAATGAAAGTGTAGAAAATAATGAAACAAAGAGATCGTCTAGAACCTGTCTGGAGAACAAAATCAATGAAGACAATGTCGTAATTAATAGTTCTTTAGAATCTTGTTCAGTGTCGTATGTTGCGGGTTATTTAAGTCACTACATATATAAAAAGTACATTGTAATACGTGTAAGGAAATGCTAACAGTTAACGACTCAAGTGTTTTCAATGTGAACGAATCATTAATTCTATATAAAGATTACAGCAAATCTGATGGAATTAAATACTTACACAGACCATCACCCGAATTCTCAAAATTTGTGTTTTTTTATTGAAACTTTTACTGAAGAATTTCATCTTTTAAAACAGATTATGGTTTATTGGAAAAAATTAAACTCCGTATAAAAAATGTCTCAACAGCAGTGTGAATTCATGGTTCAGAGAATGCGACACTCATAAACTGTTAATTATCGATCAGTTGGTTAAAATAAAACTATATCGAACCTTAAAGTGGGAGGCTAATAAACATATTTCTAATAGCTATAATTACAGTGATGTCACAAAACCACACCGTAAAATAAGAATATTATCTGCATAAATAAGTGTAAATGTTTGGATATGTTTTATGTATAGCATTGTATTAGGTACGTTATTATTTATGTGTAAATTGTTTGTAAATTATTACTATTATTTTAGATCAGTTGGAATTGTAATTTTTGAAACAATGTTTATAATTAATGAGCTATTTTACTTTAATTAAACTATTTTAATTCGAAACCATGATATTTTGATACAGTTTCAAAGAGTAAAATCCTAACTTTTTATCTCTACTAACAGATAACAAAGTGTCACTTTTCGTAAATTATTTTTTCCCTCGGGAAAAAAGTGAGTACTATTTTTAACACCAAATTTCCCTCAATAATTTTCTAATTCTATTGTAATATGATTTTTCAATATTAAATCGTCATTTATTTCGTCACAGAAAAGAATAGTGTATTATACACGTATTATCCGCACCGCGTCGGGAGACAACACACCTCAAGCTAAAATCTAGTACTTTTATTTTTAGAAGTAATAGGAATAGGTTTTATTACCAAGTGAATTTAAATTTGAAGGTCTAGTGGAACCCACTTTCCCTAAAAACACGGTAACTTGTTGCCTTTTGAATTGAAAAATTTGAAAACCAATTTTTATTTAAAATCCTTTTCAACTGAACACGTAAAACAAGTAGATACAAAACCAATAATTTTGCGTTTCTGAACTCTAGTGGTATTTCTCCCAGTATGTTCTACTTTATTCCTAACGAAGTTATTAAATGACAAACAAATGTCAACATTATTATTTGCAAGTTAAAAATAAAGTGCAAGCATAATTTGTAAAATAATTGTTTCTTATTTATCTAACACCGACCAAACCAAACTGTTTTAACAAATAACGCTTCGCATGTATTTTAGTAAATTATTAAAAAAAACATTGTCATTAAAATCCAAGATATGTATCATCAATGGTATTATTCATAAATGAAAAATTCGTCACTTTTAATTACTAGTTAATACGTTTACTAAATATTTGAAAACGTTGCAACATTGTATTGACAAAAGTAAATTTTACGGATTGTATGTTGCGCCATTTTTACAACGGTGGAATAAATTGAACTATTCTATTTCAAGAATCGTACACATTATAACTTAGCGCTTCAGTACAGGTGAAAAAAGTAAACAAAAACGCAACCCAACATGCATATGTGAATTGCATCCGTGATACAAGCAAATATAAGCGGTTGACTATCTTTACCAATATTTCAATCAACGGTGAAAGGCAATTTTTAAAAATTTGCCCCATTAGAACGCCCGAGGGAACGTCATATCACGAAAAGTATCGATGTCAGCAATATGACCAAAATTCTTGCTCGCAAAACAATCTGAGTGGGTTAACGTGGTATTCGTCCTTTTTTTCGCGCGAGAGAAAAATTTCAAAAAAATTTCCCTTCGTGACGGCAAACTCGAAAAATGTCGGTCCAATTAATTCGCAGGATAACAACAAAAATAACGGGCGTCAAAAACTGAACAGGGGACTAAAATTGTATCGCGCAAAATCCCCCCGCAAAACGATCACTTGTACGAGCACGACATCGCGAGTTATAGTCAATGAAAGGAATTTAACCCTTTACGCTGGGGAGTTTCGGAGGTCCCAAAAACATAGATTTCATCAAGGACACTCCTAGAAGCCAATGCGTTTTTTTTGCGCAATTATTTCCCTCTTTTCATATTTCAGGACGATTTCCCCGGACTATTAGGGTTCTTCGGTTACGTCCGTCTCAACAAACTTCAATGTGAGTAGAATAATCCGATGAAATGTAACAGATATGTGAAGTGGCACTTGAGAAAAAAACCCGAAAAACATTAAAAATGGCGGATTTGTTGAGAGAATTGTTTTCTCAAGAGAAAGAATGAGGCTTATCTCAAATATTGAGTTGTGAACTAGAAGAAAATGAAGGAAATTTCAAATGAAGGGATTACATGTTTTCTGCTGAAAAAGATTCACTTCTCATGTCAAAAATAAGGGTTCAAAGTGATAAATTGTGAAAGAATTATGGTGATATCTTCATTTGGGAGATATTATAGATTTTCGGTAAACCTTTTGATGAGAGAAGCAGTTGCTTTCTTGGCTCAGACCATCACCCCTGCAGTATTTTCTTTTCAAGGTTTTGTTCCTGGCTGGGATATTGACATAAAATAGTTCTTACATTTTCAGTGCCAAACCAATAAGTGTATTTAGTAACAGTGGTATTACACGTAATTTGAATGCTCAAGTATGGGTGTTTCATAATTTTAAAAATAATAACAACTACTAACTTTGCATGTATTACACCATAATTAAGTCACAATCATTAACATAAAAAGCAGAATGTCTTGCAAAAAGTAACTGCCAGGATTTGAATTGACAAATATTCTATAAAAGCATTCAATTTCATAAACCTTCAAAGAAATAAATATTTTATTCTATAATAAATCACATTAAACAATTCTTAATAAAATGAACATACCTCTGTTGCATCTTCGGGCAGTTTACTACTATTATATGAATAAATAGCAATGTTAAAAGTTGCAATATATAAAGGCTTAGCAGTAACAAAAATAACCTTCCTGATGTTTGATGCACCCACCATTTCGAATACAAAGGAAGTAAAGAAATCGTAAACTAGCTAAGCGAGCAACTGTTATAATACCATGCTTGGGTTTTGCTTTTGTAAATGAGGAACCTTAAAATTCAACAATTGCCTTAACCACAAATATAAAGTGACTTACATTACCTCTTACTAAATCAATATCAATAAAATCAGTTTTTAAAGGAGCAGACTTCTTTGTAAAATCTGCTTGACAATCGTCTCTTTCTTTTGAGCCCATGGGTTTTAACTGAATTGAATTTTTAGAAAATCTAATGTCGTGTAATCCACGATGAATACGTTGTTCAATAGCCTTCTCCCACAATTGTCTATCATAAGTGCCAATCTTTTTTTGATACCTACAATATACAAATTCAATTTTACGTAAAGGTATTATTAATTGTGTTTACCATCCAATTAGTTGATCTATACCCATTTAGGTGCTTCTTGAAAGAAAAATTTCTTTGTGCTAATTCCGATATTCGCAATAAATACTGCTAATTGTCTAAATTATATTATGTAAAAAATAAAATTTGCAGAAATCCCGATTTTGTTTATACGGAATAAATTAGTTGAAGATTATAAATAACATTTAAATACTGAAATTTGACATCTACAGCTGACATTGTCAAGTCAATGTCATGGATTCTATACACGGTTGTCACGTTTCTTAATATGGTAAATTAAATAACTATTTACTTCCTATGAAGGTTTACATATAGGTACTTCAACATAACTACATAAGTATCTATATTATACAAATCAAATAAAATAATAACAGTAATTGAAAGAATAAAAATATATGTGCAGCCCGGATACAACAATGGTTGGTGGAGACTAAAAAAAATTGAGTTCTTATAATAACATGATGACGCAAATTCTTATAATTCTTATAATTGGATCAATTATTGCGTAATTAATAAGTACCAAGAAATCATAATGTACAAACATTCGTTATGAAACCAATTAAGTGCTAAATTTGGTAAATCAAATCATAAATTCTTGGAAAACCGTAGATCTACAGAATATTTTTCCATTTTTGATGTTATGAATAAATACGTTTAACTTATACTTCCAGAACAAAATAAGTAATAAGAGTGTTTAGTTTTGTTACAATTAAGGTACACCGGGGTAAGTGGAATCCAGCCTTAGCGACGTAACCTAATGCATTCTTCTGATGCTCTGTGGTATATGAAGAAAACAGCTATTCATTTAGAGTTTGAATTGCAGTTGCGTGAACGTTGGCATTTTAGACTGCATCGTGAGCTAGCACGTGGATACTGTTGATGTCTGCTAGAACCAAGGAATTCGTGAAAATACTTCAACCTATTCTACTAAATACTTGATAAAAAATACTTCTTTGCATTTTGAACTTATGGAAAACAAATTTTTATGCGCAATATAGTGCATGGATAACACCTTGTTCCTAAAAAATTACAGGTGGAGCAAGTGTAACCGGCGATGTTAGGTTCCACTTGCCCCAGTTGAACCCGCCTTAATTAAGAATCCTTCAATTTTTTTGCATGATAATTTAGTTCAAGGACATAGTACAGACGTATGTTCGGAAGAAGTCGCTAGTTAAATACTCCAAGGAAACCCTAAAAACTACCATTGAAGATGTAAAAAGTCAAGAATTTACGTAAGATCTAATATGCCTAAAGCCACCCTTTTTAAACATGTTAAACGTCAAAAAAGTTCAAAGGAGCGTCTAAAGCTCCACCCAGGGAAGACCCAGTACCATTCCTAATGAGGAAGAACGGAAAATAGCCGAAAATATAAAGCTGATGGATAAATGGGGCTTCGGATTTTCCAAAAAGAAAGTATTTGTTTTCGTAGCTCGTTATGTTCCAAAAAACAATACTCAAAATTCATTTATAAATGGAATAGCAGGCAACGATTACTTTACAAGATTTAAGAAAACATTCAACCAAGCAAGAAGAAACCATAAATACTTAGTTGAAGTAGCAAGAAAAAGAAACGTAGATTCATTTATCATTGATAGTTAATTAACTCTGCTAAAAATGTCATAAAAGATATTCCCTTAACAAGATTTTACAACAAGTTGTTGGCTAAAGAAGCACAGCTGCTCATAGGGCAACAAGCGGGTCAAGAAAAGAAATCATTACTGTGTTGATGGGAACAAACGGTGATGTGGAAAAATTACCCTCGCATATTGTTTTTCAAGAGAAAATGGGCGGGATGACGAATATACAGGCATAACATATTCGGCCACAAAAAATTGATGGATATCGGCGGAAACCTCCGAAAATAATTTCAAAACCAATTTTCTGAAAAATATACCCCACGAAAGACCGGTGTTGTACTTGTTTACGATGGACATAACTCTCATGTCGAATTCTATGTGCTGATAGCTAGACAAGAAAACCCAATTATTCTGAAGCTTCCTCTGCAAACCAGCCACGTCCTTCAATGTATGGACCTCATTGTGTTTCGGCCTTTAAAAACCAAATGGGAAGAAGAACTAAAATAAAATGGCAGATAAAGAACTATGGGTGCAAACTTCCAAAATCTATTATCGAGGGTAAAATATCCAAAATTTGGAAAAACTTGGATCTAGTAATCATTAAACATGTATTTCAGAAAGCAGGAAAATATCCATTTTGTTCGAAATGTTGTCAAACGGTTTACTGAAGAGTTCAAAACATGCAATAAACCCAGAAGCGGTCGACCAAAAGGCCTGTTAGAACAAATATTAGAAAGAAAAATTGTGTCTGCATTCAAACAAAAATGCATGTTATCGGTTTGTGATGTTGCAAAAAAGTTGGTACCAGTAAAATCATGATCCAAAGAGCGAAGGTATGTCAAGATCTGAAGACATACACAAAAAGTTAAGCTCCTAAACCGATTACGAAACAGTTTAACACGACAATAAGAAGAACTAGAAACCCCCCAAATTGCCCTCAGCTCCGACCATTAGAGCGATATTGGGCTTTGGTGAAACGAGAATTAAGAAAACATTGCGCACCTGCAATTTCAAAAAAAGACTTTAAAAAAATGATTAAAATGCCTCGACAAAATCACATATGTGACATTGCAAAATCTTATGGTGGGTATCAAGAAAAAAATTCGTGATTTGGGCAGGCAAAATTTAAAATATTAATTTAATGTTATTAATTGATAAACTACATTATAGAGATGTTAAATAAATAAATATAATTGTGCAATATAGTCTTAGCTTTTATACTAGTCTTACAAATAGTAAAAAACTCTTCGGCACAGTTTTTAATAGGCATCAAAGATAGCGAGTTAGTTACAAAGGCGAAAGCTAGAAGCAAGAGACGAAGGCTAGGAGAAGAAAGTTTTGTTGAAGAGGAGAGCAGTGACGAAAGCAGTTTTGAAGATAAAGCAATTCAAGTCATTCTAGTCTACATGAAGTAGAAGAGATGAACGAAGAAATTCAATTCATCGACCAAATGCAACTAGATCTTTAAAAAATAAATGTGGGTAATTGGATTGTTGTGCAATTCGAACAGAAGAAACAGGTTAAGATGTATGTGTAGGCCCGCCCACCTACAAAAACCCTTGTCTAGAAGTGAAAGATGGTAGAAGAATCGGAAAGACATCGACATTTCATTGGCCTTATGCTGAAGACAGAAGCATTGACAACGAATGGGAGATTTGTATGCATTTACCTCCGCCTACAACAGGTAAGTGAGGAAAATTCAAATTCAACATATTATTTGACTCCTATAATGTAGAATAAATTATTATTTTGGTTCCTGTAATAAATTTGTTTTGCTGCATAAAACAAGACTAGTTATTTCCACATACCCCAGCAAACTATCTTCTATTTTAAGTATCAAAAAGTGCCATGGGTTACACTTATCACATACCATGGGTAGCCCAATGAAAATTAAAAAAATGGCAGATGATTTTATATATTGGTTGACCCGTAGGGAAATGTTTCTGCAATCAACTAGCCAAATTTGAACAAGATTAAGAAATAGATTTTCTTGTTTTGTCAGGTTAAAGTGGGGGTATTGGAACTTGCGGTTCCACTTACCCCATTGAACCTTACAGAGTTATTCTTTGAAAACTAGCATAGTTAAAACCGGAATACTTACGGTATAGCGTTTTAGGATATGTCCAGTTGGTTTAAAATACGAAGTACTTCCGGTTATATCGGAAATAAACATCCCAGGGGTAAACCGTTGTGGAAGTCAATGTACAATCAAATAGAAATCAATTGAAGTCAGAGGAAGTCAATGGAACTCAATGAAAGTCAATGGAAATCAGACTCGACAAAATCTAGGAGATGTAAGTTGGAATACTTCGGAATTTCTGCTAAGAAGATCAAATAAATGTTGGACAAAATTTAGTACCGTTTATTTCTCAATTGTTAATATCTCTGTTGAATATTAGACTATCATCAAGGCCTTGGTAGCTACACATTTATCTACTGTTTATTAGAGGTATGAACTGCTTAGGATACTTAAAGGCCATTCTGGAGACCATTTGACATAATTTAATGCAAACATGATGCAAACTTTATGGCTTTATGAAATTTGTCAAGAAAACGTGAATTCAATACGCCACAGTAAATAACAATACAAATTAGACAAACAGTAACACTTAATAATTAAGGGTCTTCCTTTTAATGGATGATGGTACGCATTGTTCTTAAGAGTTTTAGCTTAAAACACTTAGTAAAATGTTGGTGGTAACAAAGATAAAATAACTCCATGATTACGACGGGCGCGGCTTTGTGTTGCAAATAACGTCATTGTAACATTTACATTTATTGTATTGTTTTAAGTTTCTCATTTGCGTTAGTCCTTAGATTACCCTTAAAAATTCACACTTTTTAAACGCAATTCCACTCCTTAAAAATATTAAAACTAACAATAAAAACTACAATAAAAATCATAGTGATTGGAAATTTGATACCGATACCTCCATAGTAATGAGACTAATTTTCAGGAATCGCTGATCTCATATAGGTAAAAATAGACACTAAAAAATTTTAAAGCCAAAAAAACTATCTCCGTTTCTAAAGACATTTTACTAAGACGACTTAAGCTAAAACGCTTGAGAAATGCATAGTACTATATGTATACTGTGATAGTACTTCGTGTTAAAAGAAATTCCTCAACTTTGCCAACGCTCTGTATAATGTAATAGTTTTATAATCAAGTTAAAACGTAAAAAAACAATACAGTGTGCTACAAAAGTGTAGAAGCAGTAATTTTTCCTGCAAAAAATAAATTAGCAGGCTCTTAATGCCTAAAAAGTAATATTCGATTTAATAGGCGGGTAATTTTTTTTCTTTCAAACTATAATCTATTTTGTATACAAAATTTGCGGTTATACCGTTTTTCAAAGTGGGGGTGTTAACTGAACTCAAGATAGCATCTCCACTATATCAAAATCTAATTTCAACAGCAGAACTGAATACGTTTAATTAAGTACTAATTTGTACCCACGATATTTTTTCCATTAACTTCAATAATTAGTTAATAACCAATTTTTTTAATTTATTTTCGGTAGGTAGGTAGGTAAATAAAAAAAAAGTTAAAACACTCTTACGTATCAAATTATGAACTAGTTTGTACCTGTGATGGTTTATTCATAATGTTAAAAAATAGATTATAATCCATTTTTTTCATCTAGTGTTGCTAAGCATTTTAACGGTTTGCAGAAAAATTAGTTTAACCGAGCGTTTAACAAATTCGCAATGGTTTTTCCATAATCTCAATAATGACTTAATAACGAGCTTAATAATCAATTTTTATTCCACATTTTATAAATAAGATGGGGAGTTATGCGACGATTTCCAAGCTGAAAATTGTAACATTTTTTTTCACTTTTTCGACGAATTATAGTTAGTACGTTATAATGAAACAAAAAAAAATTATGTCCGATGGCCGCCCGGCCGTATGTAAACAAGGTATCAAGAAAACCACCCGTTCGATGTTTATGAAACTTTGCATATGGGCTTTATTTATAATACCGCAGATGTGATCAGATTTTGGGCATAATCTATTAAATATTATAAGACTATTTATTTTACACATTTTTATTTCAAATAAAAGTTGTTTGTAATTTAATTATACACAACTTTTGTTTAAACTATTTTTGATTTGATAAGGAATTACTGAGATATTGCAATCACGTGACACTAATTGTTGTAACAATATCTCTACCAATATTATTTATATAAAAAAAGTTGAGGGAGAAAAGTTGTTGGAAATTCTACTGTCTATAGCTTTTGTTTGAACTATTTTTATTTCTAAAACACAATTTCATTTTCGCTTTGCGATAGTGAGAATTTTCAACTCGTCTTAAAGAAGTTGGGTGAGCGATATCTTGTTTTGTCCGGCGTACTCTTGTAGGTAGCATTCGTATAACGGCTCAGCAGTTAGATTCATTTAATTATTGTTGGACGATACTGAAATGTTTACTTCGATTATACAAGCTGCTTCGCGGTGCAAATAAGTGTGAGTTTTTTAAATTTTTATTTAAAAAAGTGTAAGTAATATTTTAGAAAATCTTGTACTTTAAGTGCTCATTTGGCTATTCAGATTATACCCAAAATTTAATCAAATCTTCGTTATTATTAAAAACATGTATGTAGGGAAACGGACAAAACGACGTGTCGGCGTTATACGAGCCGCAAATTTTGTTTCAGATGATTTACTCATATAAGACAAAGACGGGATGGGGGAATCTACTACAGTAGATATTGTGAGAGCGTAGAAGCTGTTCCAAATCTAGAAATGGGCTAACTTTGAGTTAACCACCTTGCGTCGTCGAGCTCTAAACAAAAATAAAATTGCTTTTGATACAAAAAAACTACTTGGAGTATAATAAACCTTACACTTAGTGAAGAGGTCAAAACTGCTATTATTAACTAAATTCTAGACTAAATTACAATTTTTTAAGTTGACACAGATGTATGAAAACTTTCTTAAGAAGTTTCGGTAAAACTAAATATTAAACACCGTTTTAAGAAACAACAAAGGATGGTGGAAAAATGGGTTTCGTCAACGTCTTGCACAATTATCACTACGTCTCCCAGAAGTCGCATCAATTGCTGAGGTTTTCAATAAGCTACAAGTTGACAAGTTTTTCGCTAAACTGAACAGGTCATCAAGTTAACAAGCGCAGAGAAGGAGGTACATACAACAATTGTAGCATGAGTTCTGAAGTTACGTATGTTCCGCTTGCTACAATTTTTCTTCGAAAGCTATATATGACCTGGCTCCTCAATGAGTCTACTTACATGATAGGATATTTATTTATAAAATGAACGCCACATTTTATTGATCACGTTTTCTCATTTCAGAAAAAAGTTTTTAGTTTTGAATGGTTATTCAACCCACAAAAGCTATGAATCCTTAACATTAGCTAAACAAAACTCAGTTGTGTTTGTTTGCCTTCCTGCACGTTGCACGCATCATGAGAAGAATCAGGAGACTCAAGAGAAGAATCCTTAAATAAAAATATGGAAGGTATGCAAGAACTCATCAATAGGTACTGAAACTCCACCCACAACTTTTGAGTTGTCCCAAAATGTGTGGCGCATCAAAGTTATATTTTTCTTATGGAACACACTGTATTTTATTGCGTTTTTTTTTGATTGCCCGTAAAAAAGTATACTAACATAAAGATTCCCTATACCTAAACACAGAGTGTTCTGAATTACGTCGAGTTTTCTCAAAATATTTAGTATTAAAAAAATCAATATTTTCTAATCCAACAAATCATAACAAATTTTCTAACGTCTATATAATTGGATATTAGATGATTATAAAATCACGAAACTTGTAAAACTTTAACTGTAACTGTAATTAGTTCGCAGGTGTAAGAGAAACTCGAAGCGTCCGCAAGCGTTGTTTTGACTTTAAGTCAAACGAAATCTTCTCTTTATATTTGCGAAAGGGATTTTTCCTTATCTTTATCATCAATATAACTTTAAAACCCGCATACAAATAACTTCCAATAGTTCGTACGTGAACAACTGATAAGCGCAGTGTGCAATATTTAGCGATTGTTAAAAAACAACAATTATGATCCGCTATAGTTTTGTACTTGTTTTTAGTTACATAGTACCTCGTATTTCGAATCTGCTTACAGACTAAACTTAAAAATATAAAAATTCAAACTCAGGGAGTGTGTCTCCCTCCCTCAATTTCTACATACACAAAGAACCTTACCAAAAAAAAACTTAACAGTTTTCAACAATTCACAATTTAACCGTGGGTTGTAATTAGTGTACTGTTCAGTTTAGACAAAACAAAATATCTAATTTATTTTTATAAACGACGTTATTCACGTTCTTTCTTGGAACAAACAAAGAGTTCATTGAGCCAACAACACAAAACGGCGATATGTGGCGAATAATCCTATAAAACTTCTGATAAAAACTAACGAGATAAACATTTTTTAAAGCTAATTGTGAGAAATCAAAGATAAAGCATTTCACAACACCACGACTAATTTAAAAAATATCAAATGACAACTGAAATAAATATTTCAGCGACAATGAGTACGAAAAACATACATATTTTATTAATACAAACGAAATATGCTTAAAATACAGTTCAACCCACTTTAAACAAATACTTCCAAAAAAAGTAATTTTCACCAAACAGAGGTGACGGTTTGACCAGAGAAAGAAAAACAGAAAAGTGGCAAAAACGCATTTTGTAAAAAATGAAGTACGCAAAGAAGAAATGGAAGACAGCTAGAAACAGAAGAGAAAAAGTAAAAGAAATGTGTTGTGGAATATGAATCAAGTGGTGAAGAAGATGCCTTTGTGTTGACGACGACGCATTTGTCTGCGGTTGTCTTTATTGAAACGAGTTGTCCAGTTGATTCAAATCGACAACGGGGTGGTTGCAATGCCAACAGTGTCAAATGTGTTCGCATTGTAAATGATTATTTGTAAGAAATATTTGCAATAATGTTTTTTGTTGAGAATAGTATTTTCTTTGTTTAAAATTATTGAAAATATGTTAGGCTACCAGTACTCCATAAATTTTTGAATTCAAGTCCTATTTAAAAAAAGCTATGCATGTCGTTTTACCGTCACTTCCTCCACTAAGTAACATAACTCCTCATCTTATTTAAAAGATGTGGAATAAAAAAGTTGAGACCATGAACAACTTTCAAAGTATTGTTTCCTTTTCTTACTTTTTTTTTTAATTTTTGTTAATGCATAACTGCTTAAATGCATACAAATCATAATTTCAAACTCATTAATTTTTGCAAGAACGAATGAAAACAAACAGCGCAATATCTTTCAAAGCTTTAATAAAGTTTATACGACTATAGATTGGTCGGAACATAAAAAAACAACAGAACTACAGACAGGTAATTATTTCGATTTCAACAACTTTTTTAGTGATAACATCACTCATTTTGACACACTTGTATACATGTTATTTCCAACACATTTATTAGGTATGCATTTAACAATTTATCTATCTACTATATTTTTTTTTACAAATGTACAACAAGTTTTCTTTATGAATCATTCAATAATTGGTGGTCAATTATATTCTTACTACATTCGTTTTTATCAAGATCATTTCAACGTTGAAATAACGTGTAACCATTATTCTCACGAACCATTCATTGCTTACGACATATTCCGGTCAAGTAAAAATATCTTTTAAAATGTTTAAATACGTATTCATGCAAGCAACAGTAATGTGCTGTTTTACGATAATTAGTATGTCGTTTAATAATTTATATCTTGACAACAAAGAAAAAGTTTCTGAATGTATTGTGATGGGTTTAAAAAAAATGTTTACCGAAGAAGAAACAATCACATTCGTATTTGAAAATAAAGAAGATGTTTGGTTACCAATGTTAAATTATTCAATCGTAGTGATTGCTTTAAAGAATATATAAAAAAATGTAAACAATTTTTATTGTAATTACGTATTGTTTATAAATAATCCAAGATATTTAGAAAGTACGTTGTCGGAACTTAGAAGAAGTTTAGTTTGGAGTAATAAATATAGTTCAAGAGGAAAGTTTCTTGTGGTGATTCCTAAGAGTGATGCTTTAGAACTGATTTTTGCTGAATTTTGGAGTGTCGATATTATCAATGTGGTTTTAATTGTTAATGATTCTCTGGTACCACTTTTAGTGAGATCAAATCCATTCGATAAAAACAGCTACTGTAAAAAATACGTACAAATTAGGCAAGAAAATTGTTCAACGGGTTACTTGAGTAATTTGATAAACCCCAAACTAAGCCTAACGAATTGTCGGATTAAACTGATTAGTGCAGTAAATTTGACTGCTAACACTTTAGTAAGCCTATCCATCTCTAATGCAGTTGCTAAGTACACCGTTGAATTAATTGGTTCTATGTTAAACGCAACAGTTTTATTCCCTCTGAGTCAAGGTGACTTAAGTGACAAAGAAATGATTAACGAATACAACACCGACATAGTTGTTTTTCCATTGCCTATAAGAGCTTTGGAGTACTACAAAAAATATGATTTCAGTATTTTGCTTTACAGAGACGAAGTGGTTTGGGTAGTACCAAAAACTCCACGAATTTCGGGTATTAAAATCATATATAAAGCTTTCAAATGGAATACTTGGATAATACTATTGTTAATAACTATTACTACTGCTTTATTATGGTGGAAAATAGCAACTATCCTTTACGATAAAAAGTTTTTCAAAATCTTTCTAGTTGCTTCCTTAGAGTATTTTTACTTTCTCTTAATGCTTCTACAAATATTGTTCCTAAACGTAATTCCTTAAGAATTTTAATGTTATTGTACTTGTTTTATTCTTTTGAAGTATGCAACATATTTCAAGGAAAGTTATTTAGTCTCATAAGCAATCCTGGTTATGAACAGTCAATTTCTACTATTTATCAACTATCTGAAGACAAAAGACCGATACTAGTACACCCAATGGTTAATAAAACTATGTTTTTAGATGTAAACAATGATGTATTTACAAAACTACGTTCAAAATTCTTAGTCCAAACATATTACAATACGACGTATAACATACACCAAACAGCGTACTTTCAAAACAGTACTACACATATTCCAATACGAATATTATACAAAATGTTTTCTAAAGAAAGGACAATGCTTGATATTATCAGAAAACGTACAGGGTTAATGGAATCGGAAACTATACTAGTAATGCGTCAAGGACACTTTTTTTTGCAAACATTTAATAAATACATTCGGTTATTTATAGAGTATGGTTTTTATGAAAAGCTTTTAGCAAGTGGGTATAAAGCGAACTATATTGAAGAAGACAATGAAATTGATTCTTTAACCAACCTAGAAGGAATATTCATTATGATTGGGTTTGGATTAACTGTCTCACTATTAATTTTTTTTACAGAATTGCTCGTTTTCTACTATAAGGACGTGAAAAAGTATTTATTCGGTAATGTTAATATAAGATCAAAGACTATCAACTTTAAAAAGAGGATTAAATTATAACGTGCAAGAGGAATATATTATTGTTATAAATATTGTTAAATATGTAGTACTATACGTATAAGGACTATAAATATATAACTTTATGGTGAAGTTGGAAATGTTAATTCTTTCTGTATATAACCTGTAACGTTTCTATACCAAAAACTTTATTCGATAAAGGCAATCTGTATTCGTTTCGTACAGTAACGATACGGGTTTTAATATAGTTCGAATATAGACTTGTGGCGGCTAGGGGTTAGTTCTAGGCGCCGGTTTGCATCAGAGAAAAACTACGTTGAGTTTGCGAATACGAGTTTATTTTAACTTACAATAACCGCGCTGTTAGTTGTTTAATGTTAATGCGTTTGCTGCGAGAGCGGAATGCGAGTAAGCGCCATATAGGAACGCGGAACTGCTGGGATCGCACTAGTCACTTTGGTTACTACGCCGTATCGTACTCTGGGTCTGTCTTCTGTTGACTCGTTCGCCTCATTATATACCGTCTGGCGTGTTGGGATGCTTAGCTTGCAAGGTTACAATAATTCCTTGCGAACGTAGCATTCTTTGTTTGTTTATACTTCCGCAAAATACGGACGCGGAAATTGCTTGTGCATGCAGTTCCTATATGGGTCCCCTTAGTGGGTAAATCCCACGATAAAACGGAGCTGGTGGGCAAAAATGTTTAATTTTGCGTATGCTTTACCTTGCCGCTTTATTATTTTGCGTGCGCGCTTAATGCAGGCGCTTGGGAAAATGAACGTGTCTTCCGGACTTTGTTATGGTGTGTGGTGTTCGTTTGGAGGCGGTGTCTCCTTGATGATCCGTGGTGGGCGAGGTTGTCCTTGAAGTTTGCGTCGTCTGCGTGTGGTTCCCTTCTACGTAGGCTGGTTTCGTGCGGTCGATGGAGACGGTCGTTTCGCGATCCCTTATTTTTAACGTTAAGGTTTATCTCCTCGTTTTAAAACCGGGAATGGTCCCTCGTACGGTTGTTCGAGTGGCGTCTTTACTGCGTCGCGTCGAACGAATACCTGTTGGGCCGTTTGTAGGTCTTTAAAAATGAATGTGTTTGGTTTGGCGTGGTTTGTTCCAGCTGTGGGGCTTAATTCTGCGAAGTAGCGTTTGAGGTTCGTTATGTAATTTATCGGGTCCGTTGCGGGCGTTTGTTTTGGTACTAGGAATTCGCCAGGGAGTCTCAGGGGTTCGCCGTATACCAGTTCGGCTGCAGATGAGTTCAGGTCTTCCCTCCATGCTGCTCGTAGTCCTAGTAAAATCGTGGGTAGTACGTCGGTCCACTGTTTCGTTTCGTGGCAACGGATGGCGGCTTTGAGGTGGCGGTGGAAACGCTCCACCATCCCATTCGATTGCGGGTGGTAGGCCGTTGTTCGCAAATGTGTGGTGCCGAGGAGTTTGTTGAACTGTTTGAACAGTTGTGATTCGAATTGTCGCCCTTGGTCTGTGGTTATTCGCAGCGGGACACCGAAGCGTGTGATCCATTCGTTGTAAAACGTGCGCGTGATTGTTTCGGCTTCGATATTTTCGATTGGGTATGCTTCGGGCCAGCGTGAAAATCTATCGACACAGGTGAGGCAGTAACGTTTGCCTTGCGATATGGGGAGCGGTCCCACTATGTCGATATGAATGTGCTCGAAACGTGTGGATGGGTTCGCTATCGTTCCGAAAGGTGTTTTTACGTGTCGCGTGACTTTTGATCGTTGGCATTGTATGCATGCGCGTGTCCATTGTCGGCAATCGGCGTCAATGGATGGCCGAACGTAACGCTGTTTGACGAGCTTTGTTGTGGCTTTCGTTCCCGGGTGCGCCAGATTGTGCATTGTGTTGAAAATGTGCTGGCGGTGGGTTGTAGGGACGAAAGGTCTGGCGTTGGCGGTGGACAGATCGCAGTATACGGCTGTGTCCGTGTTGGGGAGAATCACTTTTTAGTTGGAGTGAATTCCCTAGACGCAGGTGCGTTTGCAGATCGTTGTCCGTGGCCTGTGCTTTTGCGAGACTTTCGAAGTCGATCGGGGCTGTGGCGATTGTTTCGATGCGGGATAGCGCGTCCGCAACGACGTTCTCCGTGCCCGAGATGTGACGGATGTCTGTTGTAAATTGGGATATAAAATCTAGGTGACGAAATTGGCGGGGGAACATTTGTCCGGCTTTTGGCGGAATGCGTATACCAGGGGTTTGTGGTCCGTACGAACAGAAAATTCTCTACCTTCAACCATGTGTCTGAAGTGTTTTATGGCTTGGTAGATCGCTAGTAATTCTCTGTCGTAGGTCCCGTACTTTCTCTCTGCGCTTGAAAGTTTCCTGGAGAAGAATGCGAGTGGTTCCCAGTCGTCGTCGATGCGTTGTTGGAGAGCGGCTCCGATTGCGTTATTTGAGGCGTCAGTGACTATGGCAAGGGTTGCTCCGGGTTCGGGGTGTGCGAGCATCGTGGCCTGTGCCAGTCTTTCTTTGCAGGCATCGAAAGCTTCGTTTGCTTTGGTCTGCCATTCGATTGGTTTTGCGCCTTTAATGTTGCGTTTGAGCAGGTCATTTAGCGGTGCCTGCAGTTCGGCAATTCCTGGTATAAATCTCCTGTAGAAATTTATCATGCCCAAAAATTGTCTCAATTGTTTGGCCGTTGTCGGCGTGGGGAAATTCCTGATTGCGTCCACTTTGTCCGCCAGTGGTGTCGTGCCCTTGCTCGAGACTTGGTATCCGAGGAAACGTGCGTTCGTGACGCCTAAGTGGCATTTCGTTGGGTTAATGAGTATCCCATACCTCTGTAAGCGCGTGAACAGTGTTCGTAAATGGATTTTGTGCTCGTCTTCGGATGTGGAGGCTACGAGTATGTCGTCGAGGTAGGTGTAACAGTAGTCCAAACCTCGGGTTACCTCGTCGATAAAACGCTGAAAAGTCTGGCCGGCGTTTCGTAGTCCGAAAGACATGAAGGGGAATTCGTACAGTCCGAAAGGTGTCGTAATTGCGGTTTTCGGAATGTCTTCATTTGCAACTGGGATTTGGTGATATGCTCGTACCAAATCTATTGTCGAAAATATGGTTTTTCCTCGGAGTCCTTGCGCGAAGTCTTCTATGTGTGGCACGGGGTAGCGATCAGGGATTGTTCGGGCGTTGAGGGGCCTGTAGTCTCCGCAAGGCCTCCAGTCATGGCCGTTTTTCGGTGCCATGTGCAGCGGTGATGCCCAACTGCTGTCTGACGGGCGAGCGATGCCCATGTCGACCATGGACTGGAATTCATGTTTTGCAATCCTCAATTTGTCGGGTGCAAGGCGGCGTGGTTTGCAAGTTATTGGTGGCCCTGGAGTGGTTCGAATGTAATGCTTCGTTTCGTGTTTTGGCACGTGCGGTGCGCCCGAAGGTCTCGTGATCTCGGGAAATTCTTTGAGAATTTCGTGGAACGGTGTCGTCCCTGAGATTTCGCGTATCGTAGGCCGTTCGTGGTCTGAGGTCACTCCAGTGGCTCGTGATATGTTTGTTAACGGGTCGGTGATCCTATTGTTGTGGATGTCCACCAGCAAGGCGTAGTGGTGCAGAAAGTCGGCTCCGATTATGGGGTTCGTTACGTCTGCTATTATAAAACGCCAGGTGAAAGATCGTCGTAAGCCTAAATTGAGGCTGAGGGTTATGAAACCATATGTCGCGATGTTGGATCCGTTCGCTGCTGTCAGCTCGTATGATGTTTTGTGTCGTGGTCCGTTAACTAACTTGCGGGGAAAAACTGAGACGTCCGCGCCGGTGTCCACTAGGAATCTTTGTCGTGTGGCCCGCTCGTGCAAGAAGAGGCGGCGCGGGGTTATGTTGAGGCTGTCGTTGGCCGCGTTTATCGACTGCCTTGTCCGTTTCCCGAAGGAAATCACACGGTTCGCGGCATTTTCTCGCTCGGCCTTTGAAAACTTGGTGGTACCAACATGTGGCAGTGTTATTGGGGTCGTAATTTCGATGTCGATCTCTCGAATTGGAACGGCTTCGAGATGGTGGTCGTGATTGTCGGAACGCGGGTTGCCTGTTGCGTCGGGGTTCGGCGTCCATGCGGGGGTTCGTGCGTCGCACGTATATACGTTTTTGAATGCGAGCGTCTCGTTTACGGCGTCGGCGAGCACGGCTATTTATCGAGGTCGTCGTGGGTCTGCGTTGCCAGAATCGCCTGCATCGTTGCCGGTAAACGGTTGAGCCATAGGGTTCGTAGGAAGTCGTCAGGGATGGTGCTCCCACCGAGGTTTTCAGGTGTCGTAGGAACTGCGATGGCTTGCGGTCGCCGAGTTCCTCGCCTTCAAGCAATCGCTGTATCTTTTGCGATTTCGATGCGCTGAGGCGATTGACTAGTTCCTTTTGAGGGTGTCGTATTTGCCCTCGGTCGGCGGTGATTGAAGGATGTCGCGTACCTCCGTGGCATGCTTGGTATCTATATTGGCGATCACGTAGTTATATTTTGTTTCGTCCGCGATGATCCCAGCTAAAGCGAATTGGCCTTCGATTTGCAGGAACCACATGAGAGGGTCTTCCGGCCAAAATGGAGGAATGCGTACGCCTACGCGTTCGATTGCGGGGGTCGTTGTAGGCGTCGTGAGGTTCGCGGAAGCGGTTGCGATTGTGGGGGCCATTTTTCGTTTGTTCGCGGCAGCCAGTGTGATCTGATGTCGTCTCGAAGATTACACTGTCGCTTGTGCCTGGAGCTTGGTGGCCGCGCGGTTTACCTTCCTCTTGTGAAATGCGCAGAGGTCCTTTGCGGCGAACCGGATGATGATTAATACCAATAATACGACGGTGATTGTGTGGAGAGTTTCGGCGGTGTTTAGGGTGGCAGATGCGCTGCCGTTTGCGTTCTGCACGATGATCTCTTCCTTAGATTCAGAACCTCCCATTACTCGTATGTGCGTCGGAGTCTTACCAGTGTTTGGCGGCGAACAGGACGATCACGAAAAATATGATGATGGTCGTCACTGGATAAGACGTTGCACCGTTGTTTCTGAATTCTGCGGTGAAGTCTTCGAACGGTGACCTTTCTCTGATCAAATACATCACGTCGGGGTCACCACTGTGGCGGCTAGGGGTTAGTTCTAGGCGCCGGTTTGCATCAGAGAAAAACTACGTTGAGTTTGCGAATACGAGTTTATTTTAACTTACAATAACCGCGCTGTTAGTTGTTTAATGTTAATGCGTTTGCTGCGAGAGCGGAATGCGAGTAAGCGCCATATAGGAACGCGGAACTGCTGGGATCGCACTAGTCACTTTGGTTACTACGCCGTATCGTACTCTGGGTCTGTCTTCTGTTGACTCGTTCGCCTCATTATATACCGTCTGGCGTGTTGGGATGCTTAGCTTGCAAGGTTACAATAATTCCTTGCGAACGTAGCATTCTTTGTTTGTTTATACTTCCGCAAAATACGGACGCGGAAATTGCTTGTGCATGCAGTTCCTATAGACTAAATATAGATCGTCTCGATCGAATCTATATCGGTACAATTTATTTAGAACTTCAAATGAGTAAAGAAATCTCTATCAAATCTTTAGCGCTGCAGTCCATACATACTTTATCTACGCTGTACAGGCCAAAACTAAAAAAGTGACTATGTAGTTAATAAAACTTTATTAAATCTATATGCATATTAGACATCTAAAATAGATAGCTGTTTATTATATGTAATTTTGGTTTTCAGTTAAAAAAAATCATACATGTCATATAAATTTATCAAGTGTTATATATTGTACGATTCAGTCACAGCATATGAAATGAAATATGAAATATGCTGTGATAGAACTTCAGAATCTATAGTAGAGCGTTACCAAATCGATATCGATACGTGTGTAAATACTGTATATGTTCTATAAATGTGAATGCTGTAGATTCTTTACATAATGAATATATAAAGATAACCTTTATCGTCAATGTATAGATTAAATAAAAGGAAATATCTATATACAGGGTGTCCCACGGTGACGAGACATTAGACATATTTCCCAGACTATTTCGATTTGAATTTTGAAAATTTGGCTTTAGGCGTTATCGGGTATGAACTAAAATAATGGCGTCCACCTAACGCTTTCGGTTGCACCGGAAGTTGACATCATTTTTGTTATTTTAAATGGAACATCCTGTATATTATTGCAATTTTGGATTTTACGTTAATTTTTAGATAAACTTTTATTAAGGTTTCCTATTTTTAAAGTTAACCGTTTTTGAGGTATTTAATTTTTTTCAAAAACAAATTAAAAACACTTCTTAATTTAAAGAGATGTGTATGTTACAATAATAAAGTTAAAGAGATAAAATTTATAGGGGACACAACTAAAACTCTAAACTAATTGGATTGTTCTTCCTTGAGGAGGGGCACCAAAAAACGCCTTAATGGTTTTTTGGTGCCCCTCCCAAGGAAGAACAATCCAATTAGTTGACCATTATAGGAGGAAATATTTACCTTTCATTAAAACTCTAAACTTCCCTCCCATCATTTTATAATTACTTAATTTCATACAGAGTGGTAGAAATGTAGTGCCGAATTTAATCAAGTTCAAACTATCATAACTTATTTATTTTTAATGGAGCACCCTGTATATTATTGCACAACTCGATGAATAATTTTGTTCTCTTTCGAATGGTATAATGGTTTCCTATACCTATCTTCTCTGGTTTTCAAGGTATTTACTGTTGTTCATTATTTTTCATTATTTAGCAATAAATAAGACTCAAATAAGCCTTCACTGTATGATTGTGTTAAATTGACAACAATAAACTGGTGACAGATTAGGTGCTTGTTTTGAAGTTCCACTAAAATTTCACAGCCCTCCTCGCAAAAAATTATGCGAAATCCGTTGACTGCACGAATAACAGTAAAAACTTTGAAAACTAGAGAAGATAGGTATAGGGAACCATTATACCATTCGAAAGAGAACAAAATTATTCATCGAGTTGTGCAATAATATACAGAGTGTTCCATTAAAAATAAATAAATTATGATGGTTTGAACTTGATTAAATTCGGCACTACATTTCTACCACCCTGTATGAAATAAAGTAATTATGAAATCATGGGAGGGAAGTTTAGAGTTTCAGGTGTCCCCTATAAATTTTATCTCTTTAACTTAATTATTGTAACATACAGATCTCTTTAAATTAGGAAGTGTTTTCTAATTTTTTTTTTTTTAATTAAATACCTCAAAAACGGTTAACTTTAAAAATAGGAAACCTTAATGAAAGTTTATCTAAAAATTAACATAAAATCCAAAATTGCAATAATATACAGGGTGTTCCATTTAAAATAACGGAGATGATGTCAACTTCCGGTACAACCAGAAGCGTTAGGTAGAGGCCATTATTTTAGTTGAAAAGAACATGTCCGAAAACGCCTAAAACCAAAATTTCTAAATTTAAATCAAAGGACACCCTGTAGAATATATTTATACATACTATAGAGGTTAGATGCAGTTAAAATCTTTATCTACAACCTTTATAGATTAATTGCTAAATCTATACAGATCAGTAAAACCTGTATCGTTTGGTTATACTGGTTGTTACAATACAAAACTAGCGTCTTTCAAACATTTGTAAACTTTCATAATGAATGGGTTTGCATATTGCGTGAGGGTCCAATTTTATAATTTAATTTCTCTTAAGTATGATGATGATTGTGTACCATACGTGCTATAAACACATTTAAATTTGTTGGCTTGGGCCTGATGAAGCTACTATACGTTAGGTTGCTTCACCAGTAACCAGAGTACTTGTCGGAGCAACATTACTTCGATTAAAAAGAGTTTAGACGTTGTACCATCTGGCTACCTACACCGATAATAATAATTAGAGAGCTGGAGCCGCATTTTGCTCGTGATCGGGGTATTACTTCATAGGCAACCCTGCTAGTCGTGACATAAGGGTGAATGTAGGATGAACATTTTCGTAACCTCTTGATGGATATCATGTTTGAAAATTTACCGAGTGCAAGTTCGGAATACATTCAATTCAATTCCAAAAGGCGTTTGTTTCAAAGCGAGACCAAAGGAGCGGCGTCCAAGGATAAGATTACAAAAAAATTGAGTGTGAAGCTTGTCATCAAGGGCATGAAGCTATTTGCACCAGTTATTTATTTATACCTAAGGAATCGTAACCCGAAAGGGAGTATAGCCAAGACGTGGCTTTGGGCTTTAAAACAGGGTAAAATTGTATGACGAGGTCGAAGCTCATCATCGATATTTATAATTTACAATTACATAATTCAAAGTTATTAATTATTATTAATTATTAATTGTTCATTGAATTAAGTGTATTGCGAACTTGCATTCGTCAAGATCACGAGAAGAATTATTATATTTTCACCCTCTATAGCTACCCTAAGCCACGACTACTACGGTCTCATATACAGAAATGTGTTGCTCGTTGGTACCACAATATAATACGTGTTATTTGTCATTGCCACCGATTACGAGCAAAATCCGGCTCCAGTTCATTGACTATAACTTTAGATAACAAAATCCTAATTTCTTTACGCCAAGTATAAATAATAACATACGAATATTATATTAGCTGGAGAAAATACAGAAGAAATACTGGAAGTGGAGGTTAGGACTAGAGAAAGAGACACCGGGGTATATAGTGGAAGAAGGCTAGAAATAGAAAAAATAAGGATACAAGCAGGAAGAATTGCAGTAAGGTATGAAGAAAAATGAAGTAAGAAGGAAAATGAAATACTTTATGAAGTTTGGAAAGAGATCGAGGCACAGAAGGTAAAATATGGGCAGAAGAAAGAAAGAAAATACTATAAAAGAGTGGGATACGCGAGAGAAGAGATAAAGAGATTAAGAGAGGGGGAGAAAGATGGAAGAGGAAATAATTGCAAGAGATAAAGATTCTCAAAAGCAGGAAAGAAGGGCAAAAATAAAGGAAGAAAAATATAACGAGAAATACATAAAAATAATGACAGACAAGACACCAAGGTACATAACAGAAGGAAAAGGAATGAATGAAATAAGAATGATTGCAAGGTTCAAGAATGGGTAATGAAGAAAAGGAAAATAAATATTGGATCAGTGATGAGGAGAGAGAGTTATGCAGGTTGTGTGGGGATAAATGGGAAAATATAATACATATAAAAGAGGGATGCAGGGAAACAAGACATGAGGAAAAGGAATGGAAGTTACTACTAGGAGAGAAAGGGGAAGGAAAACAATGGATGAGGGAAGTGTTGGAGAGGAGGAAAGGGATGGAGGAGAGAAAAATACTGAAAGTTTAGAGAAGAGAGGGATGGAAGGTTGAAGAAGGAAACAGGAATTAGTTGAATTATAATTTAATGAAATATTATGTTGTTTTTGTTTATTTTTGTAAAGGAAAAACTGAATCTTTATTTATAGAAATGTTTAAGACAAAATAAATATTGAATTGAATATTATATTATTACAACTAGGACAATATGTTGGTGTTCACATATCGTAACTAAGGTGATAATAGTCAATATTGTGTCAATCACAAAAAAATTATATAAATGAGAACATTTCAGAAGGCTTATGGTATTTGCTGTAATTTAAACAAACTTCAATGACTTTATGTTAACATTTAACTAATTTGTGATAACGTAAAAAATTAAAAAATACTTTCTTTACGGTTGCTTTAGTCATGCAAGATTAGCAGGACCCAGACTATAGCTTGGTCATTGAATTGGTGTGACATCTGCCAGAACAAGACATTCATACAAAACGGTCTCGGGCACTTGATTTGATCATGAAGTTTACTCTCAGAGGGTTTTACTTGGCTCTCGATTAGAAGTAGAGAAAAGTATACCAATTACCAACGGAGGAAGCAACTCGAAAAAGGGCAAAAGTTAGTGAGATTCTGTAATTGTCCAAGCGATTAAAGGGTGCAAAATCTATGCTAAACTCATTATGCACATGACCGTTACTTCGGTTTAAAAGTGGAGGGGCAACCATATAAACTCGCCCATCAAGACCAACTATATAAGCAGTTGACGGTATAGACAGTTAACGCAATGGGGGGTTAAAAGGCTGTTAAAACATTGGGAGGTATAGCAACCGTGTTGACGTATAAACATGGGGTTCCGTCCATATAGGCACAAGTTTGTACGTCATACTCTAGAGGGGAAAATAGAAAGGCCACCAACAAAACGTACGGAGCGGTAACGGAATGGAATCACCAGTGTAGCTAACTTTACCTCAAGTTTTGATGCTGCTCAGTTAGAATGATTAGTCTTCATCTTTCACGGAGTATCGTGCTTATAACGAAATTGTTTACAGTACAATAAAGGCATCGTTAACGGTAAACAATAGGCAAAGGATTACAGACTACACTTTAGTTAAATTAACATAAATTTGAACGGTGCACAAAATAGATGATTCGTTTTTGCAAAGTTAAATTAATAGGATTTCCAAGTTTTAAAATGCATGACACAAGAGTGGTACTTTTGATGGTTTACAAAACGAAAATAACAATGACTCATAGTCATTCTATAGTTTTCGTTATGTGACCGTTTTACCGTTTCATTGGACTAGGTAATAATTGGACCGATTCCAATTAAATTACTCGCAAAATGTAAACTTTTGTCAAAATTAAAATGGTGCTCACTTTGAATTTTAACTTTTAAGAACAAATAAGTTTGTTGGTGGTTTCTCTAGTGGTAGGTATTTGTATTTTATGGAATCTAATTTTTTACTTACAATATTCCTAGAACATGAATTATTTCCGGAAATGTTTTTGAGGTGAAATTTTTTTTTAAATTTCCAAAAAATTGTATATTGTCATAATTGATACTGTCGAAAATCAGATTCGGATTGGTTTAAACCAGTGATATAAATTTTCTTATAAAGTATATGAAATGATGTAGACAATTGACTTCCGCACTACTGCATTTAATTGTTTATTGCTTTTGAAGTAAAATCTACAATTATAATATGTGCATTTTAAATTATTTATATTTCTTCGGCAATCATATTATGCAATTTATAAAAATGTCCAGTTGTGTTTGTTAACAATGTTTGAGGGTTATCAAATTCTAGTACGTTACCATTATCCATAACCAAGACTTTATCAGAATCCATAATTGTTTTTAGTCGATGTGCGATAGTAATTACTGTACAAGACTTAAAAACAGTTTGAATTGTTGTTTGAATTAAAGCGTCCGTACTAAAAGCATAAATTTAATCTTCAATAAATTTATTGCGTCTTACAACTACTGAAAATCTGTGCTAGATGTTGCTTCATCTAAAACAATGATTTTATTTTTTCTTAGTATTGCTCTAGCCAAACAAATTAACTGTCGTTGTCCTGTACTAAAATTATTTCCTTCTTGTTTTACTACATCCTCTAATGAACTTATATAGTCCTTTAATTGAACCTACAAAAAAGGTAAAGTTCTAAGACCAGAATATTTGATGACTTTACTTGTTTTAAAGCACTCCAAAGATCTTCATCCGGATATTCCCCAAACGGGTCTAAATTATATCGTATGGAATTAGAAAATAAAAACGGTTCTTGAGTAACAATCGAAATTCGTTTACGAAGAATATGCAAAGGTATTAAGTACGTTTCCACTCCATCAATCTCAATGCTTCCCTTTACTTCGAAAAGCCTAAGCAATGCCATCATTATTGATGTTTTTCCTGCTCCTGTAAGACCGACAATTCCAATCTATTTTAAGACTCCAACTAATAATTTAATATAATTAAATAATATCATTACTTTTTCTCCAGCATTTATAAAGAAACTGATATTTTTGAGCACAGGTTCATTGTTCCCGTAACTTAACGAAACGTTATTAAAAGTGATATTTCCATAATTTGCCAAGAATCGAGAAAATTGTGATCTAAAATAAGTTTATTACTAACAGGATAAAGTAGAACAAGAACTTACCGGGCAATGTGTCATGCGAAAGCTCTTTATCAAGCTTGGTATAACCAGAGACCCGTTCAACACTAGTCATTTGGCCTACAGTTGCACAAGATTGACGAATTGCAAATTGAAGAATGCCGGTTAGAGTCAAAACTTGGGAGATACACAATCCTATCATAGCAACACTAATTGATTCGTCTTTTAATAAAAAAAAACTTTAAACGTGGTAACTTAAATTTTGTTCACTTACAGTAATAATTCAAAATATTAATGCAAAGCAATACATCCCATAAAAGGTTTGAAAATTTCAACCCATATATTCATCGTATAGGTTGCTGCTATCGACAAATACCAGGAGGACGTGTGGAGATCCTTTACAATATAAATTAACACAAAAATTTAAATGTATTTTGTCACTTACTTGATACGAAATGAATTCTTTTAAAAAAAGATGGTCAACAGACGAGATTCGTATTACACTTAATCCATTGTAAGTGGCGGCAATGTGTGAAAACATTAAAGAACTTACTAATAAAATTACAAATCCTAACTTTAATCTTAACTTAATCTTTAAAATTGTTAATAACTTACTCATTCCTTCTAAATGCTGAATAATTCTTGCATATTTAATGTAAATCTTCGTAATTTTGTACGTAATGATAAGAAGTGCAACTACAAATATTGTTATATACTGATTGATTATTATTATACTTATCAATTTTCCGACCACTATTGAAGCAATCTGAAAAAGAGAAACTGAAGTAACTATATATGAATGGATAATAATGTGCAAGGGTCAATAAAAGCTTTTCTTTGAGAGATACGAGAGGAACTTATTGTTTCTGTACAAGAATGTAAATGATGAAAGAGGCGTATTTATCAAAAGAATTGGAAAATCTACTGAAATAGATTATGTACCAATTGATGTATTAATTGGTATTTTAACCCCAAATATACACACCTATATTTTCGACTATTTCAATAGCGATTTGACTATTTTCAATATTTTACGAAAAATTTTATGAATTTTTTTTTTCACCAAGAACCAAAATATTGTCAATATTGATAAACTGGAATTACCTCACACCATCAATAATTAATGACAATATATTAGTTTCCTGCAAGCGGTTTATAACTTTTCCCCTAGTTTTACCTTCAAGCTGCGAAACTTACTATTTTTATTTTACTTTTCATTGAACTAATCTACCTGACTATACCTAAATCATATTTTCTATTGAACTTTATCGGTTAGGTTTTTTCAAATTAAACTTAGGTATTAGGTATTATGACGATATGTACTACGCCAGTGAGCAGTATCAATTCTTTTTTACTATACGCCAATCCGCCAACTTTAAATTTAAACGATCCATTTTACGTTAAATAATTAAATATTCTTACCAAAACACTACCAAACAAAGACATTGGCAAGTGCTCATCAATCACACCCATATCTCTAGAAAATCTGTTTAAAATTTCTCCACTTGAATGTCTCGTAAAAAAACTCATTGGAACTCTTAAAATCGATGTAACCATCTGATTATGTAAGTTACACGCAGAATTAATTTGCAATTTGATAAAATATATACATGTACTTATGTATAATAATAAATATGTACATAATATTGTAGTGTACGTATAAATTGCAAGGTCATCGCAATGGCTATTGAAAATACTTTGCAGGCTGATATCGTTACACTTTTTTTCAACTACTACACAATTTATTGACATATTACAAATTTCATAATGAGAACTATGAGCTGACCTAAAAGTAAAACAAGCGTTCTTATTCAGTAATTTAAAATTTATCCAAAACGTTACCATTCAGCTAGCCAAAAATCAATCGATATGTACAATGTTTGCGAAACTATAAAAACAACTATTAAGCCCATCACAGTACCAATATTTCCATAAGTTCTAATATATTCCCAAACATTTATTGTGTTTTCTACATCAGACAAATCTTCGGAATTTTTACTATTAGGATTATTGGTTGTTACATTCTAAAACAAATAAAACGTATTTTGATTACATGATATTGGATTTCTACTAATATGACAGGTGATAATATGCTGTTAGTATCGTTTTTTACTTGGGTCGTATTTGTAATTAATAAATTATTCGCCAAAAATTTGGAAAAATTCATTTGTTTTTTACGTAATTCTTCCATACTGCCTTGCGCTTCTACAACACCCTGAAAAAAATAATGTTTATTTTTTTTACTTATATACACACTATATTACGTTTGAAAGAATGATAATATGGTCAACCTTTTCTAGATATTGTAGTTGATGAGTAACAATAATTACGGTTTTATTTTTTAGAAATTTTAGGACGCACTCTTCAAATACGTGATTACCAACAGAGACGTCTAACGCCGAAAAAGGATCATCTAACAAATATACATCTGCGCTTTTATATATCGCTCTAGCTAAATTTATTCTAGCTTTTTGGCCTCCACTTAACAACATCCCCTTTTCCCCGACTATTGTTAAGTCTTTTTTCGCAAATGATTTTAAATCTTTCTCTAAGGCACATACTTCAATAACTTTCCGGTACAACTCTTCGTTGTACGTTTGCCCAAATACAATATTGTCTTTCACTGTTGAAGGAAACAGCCACGGTTCTTGTGAAGCATATCCAACATTTATAGAAACTTTAACTTTTCCCTGTGTTGGAATCAATTCTGATAATAACAAATTTAATAATGTTGATTTTCCTGATCCAACTGGTCCCACAACAGCACATACAGCTTCGGGCTCTATCTTCAAGTTAATATTTTTTAAAGTATTTTGGGTTGGCGGCCAACCTGCTACAACATCTTCAAGTACTATTTCATTATTTGAAATTATTTTTTTTAATGCAAAACATTCATCAAGCATTAAAAATTTTTGTAAACGTTTTATAGTTGTTCTGGCATTGGCTCCAGTTTTGATTGCGTTTACAAACTGTGTACCAAGAGAAAGTTGTAATGTATTACAAAGTAATATTAAGAAAAACAGTTTGTCTGGTGAGACGATGTTATCAAGTAAATAGTAACCAACTAGTATCACATATAATAATATTTTGTCGGTGCTCATAGAAGTAACCATTACCCAACCTGTCGTATGTTTTTCTAAACTTAAGTACTTCATTTCTTGTTTTCTTAGCGAAGTGATTAATTTCTCAAATGAATTTTCCCAAACATACGATTTTACAAGTTTTATATTAGAAATTGTTTCGAAAATGCACTTCGCTCGTAAATCTGTTTTATTTGCAGTTTTCGTACGCAAAATTAACAACCAATAAGTTAAAATTACTGTAATTGAAATCAAATTATTACATCAACCAAAAACTTAGTACCAAGAGTCTTACCGTTTATTACAGTATTGAACGTAAATATTATTGCTATCCCAAGTGCTGAAATCCCAACTTGATTCCAAGCCAAATATATAATAAATAAAGTTTGTATTGGAGTTATCCACACATAGTGGATCGAAACCAGTAGCAAATCGAAATGTTTAACATCAGTAGATAGTAGATTAATAATCTGTCCTACACTAGTAAAATTCAGGGCGTTTTTACTTAGACGTAGTAGCTGTAAAAATGCACTTGAATTAATAAACCTTAATACCAAATCATTATTTAAAAACGGATTTTCAAATAAATTATAAACTAATTACTTACTTTTTTGTAAAGTAAAACGCAACATGCAACTCTAATTCTCATTCCAGTTACCGATAAAAACCAATTGTTCAAGTTATTTAGGAAGGCTGTAAGCAAATTTATGGAAACTAATAATCCTATGTACAGACACAAATCGGATAGTTCAGTTTGGACATCATGAGCACTTCCTGAATTCGTAAGTGATTTTAAAAAATTAAATAAAATTAGTGCTTTAGCCGATCTTAAAATTAAATTCGTTAAATTTATTTTCAATAAACACAGTAAGTACTTATACCTAAGGATTATAATAGTTATAAATAAAATCAGTCCTTGAATTGCAATGCAACGCCAAAAACTGTTTTTTATTGCATTCAATAAATTAGGAGAAAGATTTTTTTTACTCTTTTTTAAAATTTCTTTGTTCCAGTTCAATTCTAAAGTCTCAAGTAATTTTTCGAAGTATCGGAAGAAACGTTAATGAATAGATCGTTAACATTTAATGTTGTTTTTCCTTTTTCGCGCAAGTACTTTATTAACCACCTAAAAATTTTAGGAGTATCTAAATACACTTCTAAAATAATCATAATACTTACATAAATGTAATTTTTGAAAAAAAATTTGCATTATTAATCGGATGTGAGTTCTTAACTTCGGTGCAGTTGTTCATTGCGATTTTAAGTTATAACTCAAATTACAATTTTATTTGTTTTAAAATACTTTTAATGTGTAAAATACAATCCACGTGAACTCAGTTTAAGTAATACGAAAAAATTGTAATAAACTTAAATATCAAAATCCTTGAAAATTATCATTTAGAACACGAACGCAAATGACAAGCGGTTTAACAAGCACCGCTGTTACAATTTTCGAGTTTTTAGATAAACCAAGCAATTATAACAATTGTCAACGATTGATTAATGGTTTATTTA
The DNA here is from genome assembly GCA_030710515.1 of Abscondita cerata. Classification (NCBI taxonomy): domain Eukaryota; kingdom Metazoa; phylum Arthropoda; class Insecta; order Coleoptera; family Lampyridae; genus Abscondita; species Abscondita cerata. Next base: position 83,765 of record JALBCR010004579.1, on the reverse strand, counting down.
TTCACCAATGAATTTAGGCGGCCAATTTCTGCTGTTTCGATTTCTGGCATTATATGCCAGTAGGAATTAGAGAAAAAAGAGAAAATCATTTAGAAACGAATTGTAAAGCATTAGCATTCAAAGGGCCCCCTTGAGTTTAGTGTGGTAAACCAACGCCCTGAAACATGAACAAAATGTGGTTGTTCTCATTTAGTAAGCCTTCATTCTCCTTTATTTCGTCAATACATAGTAGGTGATTATTGTAATAAAGTTGCTTGTTGGTAATTATCATTACACACCAACTACATTAGTTATTTGTTATCTTTCCGTCGTATTGAGTAGACGTATTTATTGAGCAGCGTTGCAAATAAATCGTTTGTTAAACAATTTCTTTAATCATGCCTACTACAAGAAATAGTGACAATAGTGGTATTTACAATGTTGATTTCATTGCCCAAAAAGTTTTAAAAAAATTGATAAGCTTCGAGCTATTCATTGAAAAATTGAAAACGATTATTGATATTTCAATAAAAGAAGAACTATCTAATACTGTTCAAAAGTGCGAAGATAAGATAAAAGCGTTGGATTTACAATTACAAAAATCAAAAACGGAAGTTGCGGATGTTTTGGATGTTCAAGAGCAGTACACACGTATAAACAGCATCAGAATTCTCGGTATGCCGGAATACGCAACAAATATTGTAATTAACTTGTGCAAAGAAAAGTTAAATGTAAATGTCTTAAGAAGAGACATACATATTTGTCGTCGTTTGAAAAATTCAAAATCCGATTATAGCTAAATTTGTACAGAGGGAACTTAAAAATAGCATTTATTACAACAAAAAGAAGTTAAAAGGAACATAAGTTATCATTAAGGGAGATGTAACTAGACGTCGGGTAATTTTATTGAAAGAAGCTGTTAATAAACGCTGTTCTTTTAAAATAATAATACAACTAAAAAAAGAAATCAGACTGGGATTTGAACCTAGTACATTTAAAAATATTATCAAATACTTTTTGAAATATTTTTAATATGTTTGGTTAAATTCTAGAAATTATTACGCAAAACGTTTTCTAGTAGACATTGTTAAGTGTTCTGATAGTGGAAATATTCTAAAAACACTTTGGGGACATATAAATCGAACTTTTAAAATTCCCCATGTTAAACATGATGCTTCAGATTATCTGGGACACACGGTATACCTTATGTAACAAACTGTGTGGAAATAAGATACTTATTATTATTATTATTTAACTAAAGAATTCGCTATTAAATGGAAAATGATATTATAGGCCCATGAATAGTTAAATCTTCTTTCAGTTCTGCCTTTAAATCATACAGCTCGTGTGGGCTGTTAAACTGGGGACAATCACAAAGTACCTATATGCGTACCGGTAACATTTATATTGCACTTATGGTATTTAGGCCAGTTCTCTTTTTTCAGCAGATGTTGATGTGTCATTGCTGTAAAACCGATACGCACCCTGTGGGTAATCACTGTTTCTTGACCAGCGTTCTTACCAATCTTCCATTTGTTGTTGATACTTTTCAGGTCTTTTCGTTTCACAGTTTTAACATCTTGTACTAATCGTGTGGTTGCGCAGAGGGCAGCTTTATCACCTACACGTAGCTTGTAGTCCATATGAACGTTATTTTGTTTGTCTTTTGTAGATTGTTTAATTAGAGCCTCTGAATTATTGGATCCATAGTGTACATAACCTTTATTCCTAGCAGAACACTCAGCGAGTCTGTGGCTATGACACATCTACAACTATATCTATACACATTACACAATAAAGAAGAGTTGCCAAATGCCCAAGTAACAATTCGTGACGACAAATACAGTACTTGACGTAAGCGTGACGGACTGCAATTTATCGTTAAACGATTCTTACGTGACAAGTTCGTCACGAACCCGGTGTTCTACGCTTTATCGTTAATTTCCTACACGTATACTGTTACGATAAATTTGTGCAAATATCGTGAAACGCTAACGATGCTTATGGTTGACGCATTACTGAGGAACTACTTATATCGTATCAGTGCAATGAAATAGTGACTTGACCGTCACTATTGTATTACTACATGTTGAGTTTTGACGAAATTGCAGAGGTTGTTTTGTGGTTGTCATTTTGTGTCGAATTTCTGCTATCCACAATGGAACTCTAAACTGCAGCGTCAAAAAAGAAAACACCAAAAAACTGTACAAAAAACTAAGCTCAAACACGTGTTTCGATAGCTAAGCTATCATCATCAGCGAACTGCCACTGATCCACAAGTGTGATCTCTAAACCTTTCCTAAATCATATTATTGGATTTGACGTAGTTTGGCCATAGAATAATAACACTTCGTTGCGCAGAAGTTCCTCTGGGTGTCGGAACGTTCGATCTCGGTGATCTTACGGAAATCTTGCACTGAACTGTAATGTAACTCAAGTACTTGCAAAAGCAAGATTTAAATAGCCCGCCAGAAGCCAGAATACAATGCGCGCTTGACCGGTTGCAAGTGAAAGGTTCCTACGACATTCAATTTAGAACATAACACTTCCCGCTAGTTTATCCGATGATCATGTTGTAACGTTGTAGTAGACACACAAATTAAATAAAACGCAAATGTGGGGATTAATGAATTTATTAGAATGGTAACAAAAATAAATTTGAAATAAATATATAAGTCGAAGCAAAAAAAACCAAAAAATTACTCTCTGTCGGATTAAGTCCAACTTAACACAAACAAAAAAGAATCATACCAGTAAGGGTCCATCGGGTTCGACATCAAATTTTCAATTTCATGGACCAATTTGAAAAATTAGAGGTCCTCGTACACAAGTGTAAAACCAAAAATACAAGGGTGTCGTTATTCAGGAATAATATAATCCAGTCCATTTTCACACACAATGCGATTGAAACTGAAGAACGTTATAGTGTCAAACCTGTTGGTTTGCAAGGTGGGTCGACAGTGGCCCTATTTTTCGAGCTCGCACTGCGAATGTTCTTCAGAACTTGGGAAGCATCAAAATGAGAAGTACAAATTTCAGCCATTGTAATTTTACTAATAAGATTCAGTTTCACATACACAAAAATCAAATAAGGAAAGGTCAAGGGCAATGGCTGTTGTATCCTCTCTTCAATCTTAGGTTATAAAATATTAGTAATTCAGCAAAGCCGACTCTCACATTTGGATTTTCATTATTCCCAACTCAAACAAAATACTGCAAAAACAACAAAAAAAAAGTGATTAACGTTTACATTCGTGTACGACCTTGTTTTGGACTTATTTAAGTTATTTACACCGCTGCCCGGGATCCTTACTACTTACACAAAGACAAAATTAGCTATCCTAAACACTTGGTCAAACTATGCTTACATGCATCAGAATCTGTATATGATTTATTACACAGAAATAGGAAGCATAGAAAAGAACTTATTACTAATCTTACATTACTAAGAGATCACCCCACAACAAGACCTAGAATTCGTCACAAAAAACGTTGTTAGCGTCACTAAAAACGGGAACAAGATGCCGCCTTCCGCGATCAACCCCTAACCATCCCTTCCCATTCTAGTGCTACCCTCTAAACCGTGCGCGCAAAATACAAACTAATAACATATACAGAATGGTGGAGAAGTAAAATACATAAAACAAAAGAAACTACCGCGTAAAATTTAAATTCAAATCGAGCTATTTCAGTACCCACGCGCATAAATATTATTCATGACTTGAGCGGAGCGGTTATAGAAAGCTTCTTAGCAGTGGCATTTCGCGATATATCGCATAATCGAAAATCGATGACTTTACTTTAGCTACACCTTAGCTACTCCTGGTTGCGCGTGGATAAAGCGCATACGCTACTTAAGATCAAAATTATCGTTCAGTGAAATTTCTGTATGAACGCAGTGAATATATTTATTATTCTGTGGTTTGGCTCTATTGAGTTTTGTTTTATACCATATATTATAGTTATTTATGTATCAAGGGAATTATAAGGTTCATTAATTCCGTGGTACATAGATAATTTTATTTCTGACCGATTTAAATAAAATATTCTTCATTTTTAAAAAGGAAAAAATGTACCAATTTATTTGCAATGACGCGAATAAATAAAATATGGTTCAGTTTTCATTTCATAAATATATACTTACACATATATGTATATTAGCATTTTTTATTTTATTTTTACTTGTGAAAGATAGAGGAAATTATAGAATCTATAACGTCCTAAGGGAGTTATGACCCTCTTTATTGATAGCGTAACTATGACGATATAAGCTTATAATATCCCGGTCAGAAATAAAATACATTTATAGCAATATTATTGTAGCATTAAAATACACATTTATACTAATTATTTGTTTAATTGTTTAAACTTTAGACGACCAAAAGCAATATATTTCCCTTACAAAATGCAGGATTGGGTATAATTAATGGCGATGAAAGTGATTGTAGACTATTTAATAACTTCTACAATAGTTTGAAGATAAAGTATTATAATAAGAAGTGACTTAGTATAAACTAACCCTTATATCATAAGGTCATAAAGAATCTTATTTTTTTCAATGCAAAGGTCAACTTACTCATTTCTAAGTAGAATCCAGTTTGATTTTCGTGACGTCAAGACATTGTGTCGATTTTGTAACGTAGAATCGTCAAGATTAAGTGATTAAGTAAAATCGTGAAGATTTTGTCACGTATATTATATTCGTGACGCCTACGTCGCCTACGACACCCAAATTCTTGACGACAACTTCACGAATCTCTGTATCAAGTTAGTGACGATTTTTTTAACATTAAAACCAGTGCGATTTGGCCACTGCGTCAGTTACCAATTCTGCGAAGATTCTAATAAACTACTGAAATGTAAAGATGCATTGCGAACGTGACGAATTCTTTGACGATGTAGTGAAGCATCGTTACTTGGGTGGCGTACTGTTACGCGGTGTATAAAGATGTGCGCTTGTCCATCGTCCACGAATGGGCAGTATTGTTTATAAAAAAGGCACAATCCATACCCTCTTCAGTTTCAGAAAGGTCTTTTATAAATAAATATACGATATTCGTACACAGTTCATTAAAAGCCGGGTGGTATGACTTTTTTGGTAGATGTTGTAAGTTAACAATTATTTGTATATCAGGAATATATCATAGTGGGATTTCAAAAAGAACACAAACTGCAGCGTCTATTTAACAAACAGAAAAACACCAAAAACTGCACTATAAACTTTACTCGTTTTATAGTGGGATTTCGTTCGGTACCTCATTCATAAATTTAGGGAAGTGTATATCTCCCAGGTAGAACAAAACGTTTTATAAACGATTTTCATTTGTAACGAACTTGACTCATGAAAATGTTTTTTAATTGTTGTAATCGTGTTTATGTATCGTTAAACTTAAAAACATTATTCCATAATCCCATTTATACTATATTCTATTTGATGCTATATTTTTAGTGCGATTGAATTTTAAGTGGTGATGTGTTGACGAGAAAAGGTATTTTGTTAACCGCTAATTCATTTGTAAACATAAGCAGCTGTAAAAATAAAAATATATTACAACGCTTTTAAAACTGATTTTAGCCTAAATATACTAAGTGACATAGAAAGAAGAACACCTAGTAATAATACATTTATTTGAACAATTTTTGGTATACTAGTGTATACGAATTAGATTAGTAAACGATCACAATTTGATAAAAATTAAACTGTTAACTTCTTCAAAAAACTTAATAATGTGTTGCTCCACCACGATGTCTTGCGCACTCATTAACACGTCTGGGCATACTTCTAATGAGGTGATCGATTTCTTCTTGAGGTATCTCATCCCATGCTATCTATAACTGATGCTGCAAAGCCGCTAGAGTTTGTGCAGTGTGAGGTAAATTGAGTAATCTTCTTCCCATAATATCCCAGACGTGCTCGATGGGCGAAAGATCGGGAGATCTTGGTGGCCAAGGCAACAAAGCAATTTGATTGGCCTCAAAATAAGCCAAAGAAACCCTAGCAACATGAGGTCGTGCGTTGTCTTGTTGGAATGTGCTGTTGGGGATGGTCTGAACATAAGGTACAATATGGGGGTCTAAGACCTCCTGAATGTAGCGCGCAGCGGTCATGTTACCTCTAATGAAGACTAAATGTGACCTACTTCCAATAGCAATAGCTTCCCATACCATAACTCCAACTGTGTGGTGCACATGCCTATTCACAGAAAATTGGGGATCTTGTCTTTCACCGCGCCGTCTTCTCACCCTTGCACGACCGTCATGCATACCCAAACAAAATCTGGATTCATCACTAAAGACAATTGAATTCCATTCTTGGTCCCAATTTGCCCGTTCTCTACACCACGCTAGACGATAACGTCGATGCTCTGGAGTCAGTGGTAGCACAAAAAGAGGACGGTATGAAAAGAGCCCAAAGGTCTATAAACGGTTCGCATCCCAATCGGTCTTCCATGTTCTTTAAACCACTGGTCCGCAATCGCCCGTGTAGAAGAGAAGCGGTCCCGTAAAGCCAATAGTCTAAGGCCGCAATCTTCGCGTTCTGTGGTTCTTCGACGACGTCCTGTACCTCTCACTCTTCGTGTACGGCCCTCTTGGTTCCATGCCCAAACACAGACTGCCACAGTGTTTAAACTCCGTTGCGTTCTAGCGGCTATATCTCTCATAGACAATCCAGCCTCACGCAATCCCACAATTCTACCCCTATCAAACTCGCTTAATTGCCGAAAATTATGGCGTCCTCGCACTGGAGGCCTTGTGATTAAATTAAAGAAGCTCTTTGAAATTCAATTTAAATCGCTTAAATGACAACTGTACTTACAAATGCTTAATTCATTGTTTTAGGGCTACTTAATCGTAAGTGTTTTTGAATGAGGTTAACAAAACAACCGCTAGGGCAATATGGCTGAAAAACTGATCGTTTTTTATCTTAATATAAACAAATATATTCCCAAAAAAAATTTACAAAATATTCATTATTACTGGGTATTCTTCTTTTATGTCACTTAGTATATGTTTTAAGGCTTGTTAAATGTTTTAACTTTTGTTTATTCATAAACGTTTTGTAAATGCTCAATATCAAAAATAAGTTTCAAACACTAATTCTATAGTGAGTTTAGTAAAATTGTGTTGCAAATTTTTCAACTATTTTGAACGTTTTTTTTGCGTTAAAGTAGGTTTAAACAACTTTTTAAGTTTTTATAAATACAGCTAATAGTTAAATCCGATTGAAATTCGGTAAAGATAGACAACTCATGCAATAAGAGTGCAAATCTTGCATGTATGTTTGGTCGCGTTTTTGTTGACATCTATTGATTGTACAGTAGCGCCATCATCAGATGTTATAAATAATAATTCAATTTTAGGCTTAAACTTAAGCGATGCTTAAAAACAATCGTTGCTACAGTTTTAACAATTCTATTTAAGTTTTTAAGCGTCACTTAAGTTTAAGCTGTGTTGCTGCATACGCTCATGAATCAATAAACAATTTTCAAATAAACAACTGAACGGTAACTCCGTTTTTTTAATCGGTAAAATTACCATAATGTCGTTGATTTTCTACCTCAGCAATAGTTACGGTAACAAGGAATTTAAGTACTTATAGTTAAAAACCCACATGCCAGTTTACTTAATCTCATTTGAACTCGAGGGTTTTTGTTGTAACTTTAATTATTAAAAATATTACAGTAATATAAAATATTATTATAAATGATATACTTATTTGGAACATTTAAACGAAAAACACATTACATATTTTTGACATCATTCATAAATTATTTATTTATTTATTGTCATGCAAACCAACACACGTACTTATCTATTATTATTTATTATAGTCTCCCACGCTTATTTAAAACTATTCATAATCATATAAATAAGCTGGCAGACGTCGATTCCTAACAGAACGTCGCAATGGAATCTTTGCGTCGTCTTCTGTCGCAGCTGAATCCGTTTGATTGTCAATTGTCGTATTTTCTTGATGTTCAGGACCTGGAACGTTAATAATTTGGTTGTCTTGATGATTTGGACCTGAAACGTTGATGGTTTGTCCTACTGGCCGTACTGATGGTCGAATTGGATTTCGTGGTACGTCAGGTACTTAAAATGACACTCTCTTCTCAAGTTGAACTATACCAACTTCAGAGTTTCTCAGTTGGTTTATATGTCTCTTAAGTTCGTACCCACTGTCAAGTTTTATTTCGTAATGTAGGTGTCCTAATTTTCTAACTACAATTCCTGGGAGCCACTTCTCTTTTCCGACATAATTTCGGGAAAGTACTCTTTCTCCCACATTAACTGACGATTAACTTGTAGATGATTGTTGGCAATATTCGATTTATGTTCTGGCGGACGGATTGCGTCAAGTTTGATTCTTAATTGACGATTAAAAAGATTTTCTGCAGGACTTTTTCCATTATTTAAAGGCGTGTAGCTCTATACCGTAATAAAATTCTACGAATTTTCTTGAACACAGTTCCACTTTCATTTTCCATTGCTCTTAATTTGTTTTTAAACGTTTGTACGTAACGTTCTACTTGACCGCATTAGTGGCAAGATTTCCTGGAGCTATAAACTTCTGTATGATTCCTCGTTGTGTACAAAAATCTCTAAGCTTTTGACTCTTAAAAATAGTTGCATTATCGGAAACTAATACTTTTGGGTATCTGTGATATGTAAACACTGAATTTAGTTTTTCAATTGTTATTTCTGTTGTCGGGCTGTAATTTGTTACTGCAATTTCGGGCTATTTCGATTTGGCATCTATTACAATTAAAAATTGAAATCCATTGTAAGGGCCTGCGTAGTCTAAGTGAATTCTCTCAAAATTTTCGGATGGTTCATCCCAGTGATGAACTTCTGCTTTCTTTGGATTTTTTGATTTTGAATTGAATTGAATTTTCTCCCAATAAACATATCTCCGAGATAGATTCTTCATTTTTGAAATTCCTAAATGGGTGTGGTGAAGTTCTCGTAAGATTTCATGCCGAAGTTTTGTTGGTATTACTACCCAGGTTCCTTTAAAAATAGTACCATAATGTAGATAGTAAGTGTCGTCTTGGTTTGTCCCCTTTAGAAGTGCATTCTTAAATTATGTTATCACTGGTAATGTTTAATAAAGTAATTTCATTTATCGTCTCTTCGTTTATTATATCCGTTTCATCTTGGCACGTCTCTTATTCTTGATAAATAATCAACGTTCTTTTGGATTTCTGCTGTCCTGTGCTCTACTGTATATTGAAATTCTGATAAAAAGATGCATGTCGAAGTAAACGGCTAGATGTTATTGCAGGTAATTTTGCATTGAGTTTAAATATATGCGTTAATGGTTTGTTATCTGTTACCAGTTTAAACTTTTGGCCGTACAGGTACGTATACAACTTCTTAATGGTCCAATAAATGGCTACAGTTTCTCTATTTAGTTGACTATAATTTTGTTCTGCTTTCGTGAGGGCTCGTGATAAGAAAATGACTGGCCTTTCTTCTCCTCTGCTATACTGTGCGATAATATTCCTGCAATTCCAACTGGGCTGGCATCACATGACACAATTATTGGTAGTTTAGGGTCGAATGCTGTAAGAACTTAGTCACTTGCTATTTCGTTTTTAAGTTTTAAGAAGGCAGCTTTACAGTCTGCTGATCATATAAATTTTTTATTACTCAGTAGCAGTTTCCGAAGTGGTTATGTGATTGAAGAAACATTTCTAATAAACTTTGAATAATATGTCACCACTCCTAAGGATTGTTGAACTTTATGAGAATTTTTGGTCTGGGTGCATTTAATATATATTCAACTTTTCTGGAGATTTTGATATTTGATTTTTTTGAATCTGGTATCCTATGTAGTTTATTTTGTCTTAAAAATTTGCATTTCTTTTCGTTTAAATGAAGGTTATATTTTTTAAGACGATCCAAACATGTAATTAGTCGCTGTTTGCATTCGTCGTAAGAAGCGCCTTGAATTATAATATCGTCAAAGTATGATGTGACACCTTCAAGATTCTGAAGAATCTGGTCTAAAACTCGATGAAATTCGCTTGGAGCAGTTTTAATTCCAAATGACAGTCGGTTAAATCTATATGTCCCTTTAAGAGTGGCAATGGTTTGAATTTTTGCACTTTCATCATCAACTTCAATGTGATGATAAGCTTTGTATAGGTCCAACGTACAGAAATACTGAGAATTTTTAAGATTGTTGAGTATTTCTTCAATACGTGGAATTGGGTAGTGAGCGTCTTCAAGTTGTTGATTTACTCCCGTCTTGTAGTCAACACATATTCGTATTGTATTATCTGGTTTTGGCAAAATAACTAAAGGTGATCCCCAATCAGATGTATTTGTTTTTGTTATTATCCCTTCTCGTTCAAGAGCAAGTCGTTTCTTTTCAGTTTTCTCTCTTCGCGAAAAAGGTACATCCCGAGCTTTGATAAAAGTCGGTTTTGCATTTTCTCTAAGTTTTAAAGAACACTGGAGGTTAGGTATTTTTTCAATTTTTGTTCAAAAATTTCTTTGTATTTTGCTTTAATTTCGGATATGTCAATTTCAAGATTTTCTGCTGCAAAAATATCATTTGACGAATTCTCAATATTTTGTTTATCTAATTCTTGAAGATTTATAACAAGACTACGTATCCATGATCGTCCTAAGAGCGCTTGGCGGTCATCATCGACAATGTACATCTCGTCCGTAATATTCTTATTTTTATACTGGGCTCTAACTTGTACTACACCTTGATGAACAAAAACTTCTTTTAGGCAGGACCGGAAACGCATTTATGTCTGTCGAATTGGTTTACGAATGTTAAATTTTTCGAAAGCTTTTCTTGGAATAAGTGTAACTCCTGCACCAGAGTCCACTTCGAATGTTTACGGCTTTCCTTCTACATATATCTTAACATAGTATTTTTCTGTATTTTTATAGTTTATAAGAACATCTTCGTATAAGCACAGATAAGATATATGTATCTGTGGTATAAGTCAAAAATCGTTTAAATCGTTAAAACTTGCATTATTGTTTGCTTTCCTTGTTTTATTAAATAGTATTGTAATGCAAACTTTTTGTACGTGACCTCTTTTCTTACAAGACTTGCAAAATAATCGGTTTCTGCCACACCTACAATTACGCGTAGTGTGATTATTTCGAGAGCAGCGTAAGAAATGATCTGCAATACCTAGTGCTTTGTAATCGATTCGGCTGGATGAAGAGGGTCTGGAATATCTTCTCGTGGTATTGTCATGTCTACTGTTACTTCTTTAACGAAAGTTGATTCTGGATTTTGCATTGTTTCCATTTAATTTTCCTATTGCTTACTGAAACGACACTTCATTTATGTTGCTGGAAGAGGTTAATTGAACTGGATTATTATTTGCTATTTCATTGCAGTCAATTTTTGATGCTTCTAGTGCTAAGGCAAGATCGACATTTTCTTGAAATACAAGTTTTCCCGTTTGTAATAATTTGGCACGAATTGCGTTGTCACCAATTCCTCTTATAAATTGTGAAAGCAGAAAGGTTTCTACAATAGATTCTCTACATTTTGTACAATTTAATTCGCAAGAGGATACGTATTTACGCACGGTATTGACGAAACTAAAAATTGATTCATTTTGTTCTTGAATTCTGGATAATAATCGATGTCGTTCAATAAGAGGAGTGTTGGAGACAAATTACTACAGAGTTCTTTTACCAATATTTCGTAATCAGTCTGTTCTGGCTTATTTGGTGCGAGTAAATTGCATAATGTAGTGAAACATTCTGGACCAATACAATTTAAAAATATTTTTTTGCATTTTACTTTATTATTAACTATATTTTTGAGGTCGAAGTAAATTTCGAGACGTTGAATGTATTGTTGAAATGTTTCTTTTGATTTGACAAATTGATCAAACATGTAACTTTCATTTACTTCACTTTTCATCCCTTGTGTTTCGTTTGTTGTATTTGAAGACATTGATTTATTTGAAATGGCCCGGATTAGCGCTGTTTGTTGAGCCATTTGCATTCAAATTATTCCGAATTCATCTTCACTTTATTTTGATTCTGGATTTTTTACAAAATTCGTTATTAATTTCTTACTTTTTTGTTCTCGTCGCCATTTTACTGTTGTAACTTTAATTATTAAAAATATTACAGTAATATAAAAATATTATTTTAAATGATATATTTGGAACATTCAACGAAAAAACACATTACATGTTTTTTGACATCATTCATAAATTATTTGTTTATTTATTGTCATGCAAACCGACACACGTACTTATCTATCATTATTTATTATAGTTTTTATAAAACAACGCTTGAAACCTGTTTTTGTTAAACAAACGTAATCCTCTACAAGACAAAAAAGACATACATTGTGTAAATAATCTGCATTATCAATAAAAACAGTTTTCCAGTGGATCTTGATTTATTCTGAAGTCAAAAGATTTATTGTTCCTTCCGTTTTTAAATCCTCCCACAACATTAAAACTCCTGTAATGCTCCACTGGAAACCTTTTAAACAGTATATATTTTTACGTTCTTTACTATTTTCAAAGAATTTCACCCATTAGCCATTCAAAAATATACGGAAGATTTCTAAATATATATATATCGACCACGTTTGTATGGATTTGGATCGTTTAATGCTGTGCTATTTAAACAATCGAGGATATCGTTAATTTTTTTTAATTTAATATGTTTTTCGGTAATTTTCAACATTGATCTTGCCATGAACAAAGCCAGTCGAATCAATTTTTTTTGTTTCGGCATGTATTTGTAGTCGGGTATTCATGAAGTTGTTCCTCAAGTAAGTTTCGAGGATCGTATGCTGCATATACGTTGTTATCTCTTATAATTATTTTAGGATTATCTTTGGTTGCACTTAAATATGATAAAGTTGTTCGATTTTTGAAACACTGGTCGCACACTAAAATTCTAGGCTTTAACCCAATTTGAAACAGCTAAGTTTATTTGATACTTCGTATTTCGTCGATCCATTATTGCTTACAAAATAACAAAAGGACATTTTCCAGTTATGTAACGATCCACGTAAATAAAAATTAAGCCTTGGTTATCTAAATAGGGTTTACGGCCCAAACTTCCCTACATCGACTTCATAACATTTTACATAGTCCGAATACTGGTTATTATTATAAGTCTTTTTTAAATGTAATTTTGTCACACATTACAATACATTATTTTTCGGTATGTCTATCCGTGAACCATTCTTTTTAGCTATTGTACTAAACTTTTATTTGTTCCCGATTTTAAATTAATAACCTTTAACCAATGGTCGACAGTCTGGGAAAAACAAAACCCAAAGAGGTTAACATAAATTTGTACAAAGTAGGTGATTTGTAGTATAGAGACCATGCCAGATGTTTTTCTGTTAATTTCCATAGCGTTCTTTTTTGATGAAAAAATTGCATATTAATAAATGTTTTTAGACTAGATTTCTAGTTTTTCAGAAGATACGAAAACTTCTTTGATTTTGTACATTATTACATATTTTTTCAGCCTAAATATTTCACCCAAGCTAGAAATGTGCGCTTCCTACAGCTACCATTGTTAATGGGTTTTTTCACTGGGAATCGCTGTATACGGAAAAGTATACATGGAAAAAATTTGGAGAATGACTAAAACTAATATGGTAAACTCAACTAAAATATTTTCATGCTGTTGACACTTCAGGTTGTACCGGAAGTCATCAACTTCGTTAATTTCTATAAAGAGAATGGACTATAGCAAACGAAGATGTGTCCAAAAAATGTAATACTAAGTGATATAGGTAAGTTGCCTCCAAAAACTTTTTAATAATATGTATACTCTATGAGAGTCCTTCTAGGTGGAAGTGGGATGAATACACAAACTCAGTAGGTTGTAGTCGCCGACGTTTCGCCCACCGTTGTGTGAGCTCTATCAAAGCTGGAAATTTATTTACAACAATATACAAATTATGCAATAATTAAAAACAGGGAACACCAAACTGACTCACCCTGTACCTGTGATTACCTAATTGTTTTTCGATTTGCCAATCCGAAACGTCGACTAAAACTTAAGCAGAAGTTAATCTCATATCTTGTCTAGAAGGGTCTGTCATTTACACGTCGGGAAACAAAATAAAAATTTACTTTACTAATTTAACAGTTCATGTTCACTTCACTTTACTTTTTGGAGTTTCAGTAACACCCCCAAGTATTCACTCCATATCAGGCTCCATCTGGTTGTCCTGGACAATGTCATCCAACGCTTATTCGTGATTATTTTGCTAATTCCTTTGCCCAATAATATGGGGATTACTTTTTCTCACCTTCAAGTAAGGAAAAATGGTCAATCAGTTTAAAAAACATGATGATACACCGCTTTTATATTCTTACAAGTCTCCATCGCTCTTTCTTTGCCCAATTGTTGAGTACCTATTTTCGTATTTGAAGTTTGCTAAAAGATACTCTTAACAACAGTTTTCAAGCATTTATTTAATAGATTTTGATTAAGTGTTAAAATAAAAAAATAAAAAATAAATATGCTTAAATGTAATTCCCTTAAGACGTTAACTTTGTCCAATACACTTATATTTTGTTAATATTGGCATGCGCTAAATAGCTTCATATGCAGAATCCGCGGTTGGGCTGACCGAACCATTTAAAAACTCTTCTAATTCATCTCTATGTGATGCATTCTCTTCTCTAGACCTTTTTTTAATTTTCTTATCGCCTTTGTTAGCCTTCTCTTTAGATTTCTTACTTTTGTGCTTTTTCTCGGACTAAAACGATCACATTACATTCAATATATTACAAATCCATAGAAACAGTACCTTATCTTTGTCTTTCTTCTTTTCTTTTTTCATTGAATTTAAACTAGCGGGAGCGCTTTCACTGTCGCTGTTGGCACTAATATTTGCTGAAGCGTGACTATGTTTAGATGAAAGTAGTTCCATATGTACGTTCGAAGAAGTAACGCTAGTACTATCGTCATATGCTGTACTGCCACTATAATCGAGTGTGTGACTTACGGCTGAAACGTCCTCTCCTCCTGCAACAAAGATATTCTATGTTGATAAAATTACTGCTTAAAAATATAACGATGTTAAAAACCTTCGGGCGACCTCCTCCACTTGGTATCGGTGCCCATCCATGTATCGAAAGCTTCCGAAGTTATTTCCGATATTTCTGAATTAATAGTAGTATCAAATTCATCATTAGTTTGTTTCATGTCATAATCATCAGGTAGGGTTTTGTCGGCTTCACCTTCATTGCAAATTTCAGTAGGCCGTTTCAATGAATTACTGTACTTTGATTCTGAATGATTATGTTTAATGCCTAAATTAGATTTAAATAAGCCACCATCGTCGGGATCAAAATCATCTTGAAATTCAGAAACCAAAGGATTACCCGTATCTTCATCGCTGCAAGAAAAATTAATGATAGTCAGCATTTATAAATTCGGTCATTTCTTTACCTTTCAGAATCTACAACTTCATTTACATTATTATGAGAACTAGATTGTACGTCGTCTAAAAACGTCCTATCAAGTTGTCCACCATCGGGACAAAACTCTTCAACCGAAGTTATAGGGCTCACTTCAAGCCGTCGCAAGTCTGGAAGACTTTCATCTTTACCATCCTTAATTTTCGAGAGAAATCCGGAACCTTGACTTGCACTTTTTGGTATATGTGGTGCATCAGCTGCGCCAATTCTTGTATAAGCACTCCCTGTTAAAGGATTAAATGGAATGGGTTTACCAGCACCTATTACTATAGGCCCACTCTGGGAGCGTTTAATCGAATCAGTTGGGATTGGTGGTGGTTGACTAGTTAAGTTGGCAGGTATTGAAGGTGGGATATTTGCATTTAAATCCGCAATTTCTCTTCTTTTTTTAACTAAATTATCGAGAAATTTGTTATAATTTGCTTCGTCAGAATCAAAATACATATCCAACTCTTGAATTGTCGCCTTCGTTTCGTCTTCGTTTCTTTCTAGTTGTCGTAAAAGAGTTTCTTTTTGTAATTGTAAAAATGGAAGATTGAAGAACTTATGAAGTAATTTTAAACCGAAACCGTTTCTCATTGACGATTCTGCATAGCGCACTTGTGCCATTCGAGTACTGCAAAAATAAATTATTTATTCCCAAATTTCTTTACAAAATCTCGTAATGCTAACAACTTTGTTATGGCTTATTAAAGAATTAAAAGCGTTTTCTCAGTGTATTAAAAAAAGAAATGTCTGTGTAAATGTAATTTAAATCTATTCTCGACAATATTGGCGCGACAGGTGTACACCATAAAATAATGGACTACCTTTTTCTAATTCCATTTATATGATTTTGAATTTGGATTACAAGAAAGGTTTAATTTGTAAAAACATAATTTCCATTAAGCAAGAAACCTATAAGAACAGTATATTTACAAATTTCTACAAACAAGAAGAAGTAAACCCAATTTTAAAACCTGGAAATCGTAGTTACTGTTAAGATTTTTCCGAATACCTCTATTTTGGCTTCGACAGGTAATCTAATGTGCACAAATTTCTCAATTGCAGATCAACTGTTTTTAGTTTTTACAATGACATAGCAACTACATTAAATTTTAGAACCCAAATTGTTACTTTACCTATAGATACACTCATGAAATTCAAAACTTGGACACCACAATTTCTGTAAACAAAAGTTTGCACATTGTGAAGCGGGCTTAAGGGTATCATTTACAATTCTAACAGCAGGTAGTCTCAGCAGGGGTTATCTTATAGAAGGACTGTAGAATGAATCATTACACTAAGCACGTTTTAGAAAATAGTTAATTTACGTTGCTTACTTAATTTTTTTCTTTAAAGAATATATTTGAAGGTATCGCTAATTAAACACCATAGCTCGATTAATTATCGAATCAAAATTTTGTTTAGGAAATGTTTACAAAATAAAATTAGAAATAATTTTGATTTAAAAAACGTCTACAAGCAATAACTTTTAAATTAAATCAAAAACTAAACATGGTTATTTGGGTTGACTGATTATTACTTATTTTTAAATAAATCTAACCTACTAATTATTGTAAGTTATTAAAAAAATCATTAAACTCTCTATTCATAATATTTAGTCCTTACAAAATGTATATTTTATGACGTTTCATTTTTTCTGTAGTTAATATAAAAAGTGAAAATAAAAACTAAGGCAATTCTTATTGTCAAAAACGTATTTTTTTAAATAAAGGTATTACTATATAAATAAATATAAGAAATCAATAATGGGTGTGACCTCCATTATTATTGATACATTCTTGGAGGCGTCTGCTCATTGACGCTATCAAGGTATCAATATAATTAATATTAATCGTTTCCCATGCGGTATCAATGGCTGCAATTAGTGCATTACGGTTTACTGGTATAAAATTTGGCCCTTGTTGTCTTCGGATAACAGCAAGTATTCGAGCCCAAACATTTTCGATAATGTTAAAATCTGGGCTTTTGCTGGCCAGGGTAACAGCTCCAAGTTATTTTCTCGTATCCAATTGCGCACAACCCGCGAAGTATGAATAGGGGCGTTGTCCTTTAACAACAAAAATACATTATGAAAATGTTAATTCAACAGATCCCGAACTATTTTTGGAGAAAGTATAGTGAAATAAGAATACTTACTTGTTGGAAAATATAATCTTCGTCTGGATAAAACACTTCGACTGAAGGTTTCATAATAGTTTCCAAAATATCTAAATACGCAGCAGAATCAAGACGTCCATCGATAGCCCAACAAACTCCTGGACCCCGCGCGCTAACCCAACCCCACACATTCACAGAAAAATAACCACTTCGTTTTTTAGGACATATGTGATTATTTTCGTAACGAGTTCCTTCCATTCTAAAAACTTTTAGTGGTCCATCGTTGCGGCTATTGAACGTTTTTTCGTCGCTAAAAATCACTCGATTCCAAAATTCCAAAGGTTCGTTCACATATCGCCTTGCAAATTCCAGACGACGTCTCATATTTTCGTCACTGAGAACTTCTTTCGCAGCAGCATTATACTTCTTTATTCCCATCTCCTTTAATCTTTTTGTGCAGTTATACGGCATCCGGGAAAATGTGTATCTGCTATAGCCCTGGAGTATGTAGCAAATGGTTGTTCTGTTACGTAATGAAACAACTCGAGATCTTGAGCACGTGTAGATACTTTAGGTCTACCACTTCCGATGGCTCTTTCCAAAGTGTGTTAAAGATTCCATTTTACTCGGTAATGCCCTACGGTGCTTTTGGTATATCTAACATACGTGAAATTTCACGCACGCTACGGTCCGCCGCTAATTCCGAAACAATCCGCGCTTTCAAATCAGCACCGAGATGAGGTGGCATTTTCACAACACTTGAAATTTTAAACTAAAATGGAATTTACATTTCTTACTTTATTTATTGGTTCACACTACCCCTTCTCAAACAGTAGGTAATTGTTTATTTATTACATACTTCTAATGACCAATGTAACAACCCTTAGAGCAATATGACTCAAAGGAAGTAAATTAAACAAGCAAGGATATTCTATTGTTATTGAAACTTATTCATAAAGTAAAAGCCATTTCCTTATAATGCTAATGGACAGGATTTTCTTTTAAGTATTAAGATTACAATAGAGGACTTATAAACTTTCGAAAATATCTAATTATAAATATTTACACTGCAATTGCGCTTTTTCCTTAATAATTTCTTAGCAATAACATACACGTTCTTAGTTTTTAAGTTGTCATAAATTTGATATGATATAAATTTGTGTTTCTAATATTACTCACAAACTAATCTTTATTCGCCAAAAATTGTTGCTTAAGTTGTAAAGCTTCGTACACACCTGAACAACAAACCGAGCAACAAACATAACAACGAACCGAAAGTCAAACAGAACGACAAACGATCTTTTATGATTTCCACAATCCGAACAACAAACGGAACGTTTGTGCTGTTCCCATAATTATTTTCAGTAGTTTTCAGTTCATATATATTTATTATTGAGAAGAGAAAATTGCGGAAAACAAGAAGATAGTAGATAGAAAACAACAAGGGCCAAATTTTATACCAGTAAACCGTAATGCACTAATTGCAGCCATTGATACCGCATGGGAAACGATTAATATTAATTATATTGATACCTTGATAGCGTCAATGAGCAGACGCCTCCAAGAATGTATCAATAATAATGGAGGTCACACCCATTATTGATTTCTTATATTTATTTATATAGTAATACCTTTATTTAAAAAAAAAGTTTTCATTTAATTTTAAACTATAACTTGGTATCTTAATTATAATTATGTAATAAATTCTTGTCAAAAAACTAAATATATACGTTGACAATAAGAATTGCCTTAGTTTTTATTTTCGTTTTTATATTAACTACAGAAAAAATGAAACGTCATAAAATATACATTTTGTAAGGACTAAATATTATGAATAGAGAGTTTAATGATTTATTTTTAATAACTTACAATAATTAGTAGGTTAGATTTATTTAAAAATAAGTAATAATCAGTCAACCCAAATAACCATGTTTAGTTTTTGATTTAATTTAAAAGTTATTGCTTGTAGACGTTTTTAAATCAAAATTATTTCTAATTTTATTTTGTAAACATTTCCTAAACAAAATTTTGATTCGATAATTAATCGAGCTATGGTGTTTAATTAGCGATACCTTCAAATATATTCTTTAAAGAAAAAATTAAGTAAGCAACGTAAATTACCTATTTTCTAAAACGTGCTTAGTGTAATGATTCATTCTACAGTCCTTCTATAAGATAACCCCTGCTGAGACTACCTGCTGTTAGAATTGTAAATGATACCCTTAAGCCCGCTTCACAATGTGCAAACTTTTGTTTACAGAAATTGTGGTGTCCAAGTTTTAAATTTCATGAGTGTACACATTTTTCCAATGCAATTAATTATTGAGTCCTATGTCACAAATTTATGTATAGTAAGTTCTTCAAATCATATCTATCTGAAAGATCTATGTATTCTGAATATTGAGGTCAAAAATTATCAGTTTCTAGCCTAGGTGTAGCGTTCAATCCGGCCACTATTATATGTGCTATTATTCAACGTCATCATAGATAACGCATGGTTAATAAGTGTCGAATGTCTTTTATTTACTGACAATTTGACATGCACTATCTTCTGATGAAGACTGCATTCGACTGCTAAACAGCGTCTTTCTGGTATTCCGATCTACTCCAATTCTTTCAGTCGTTTAAAAATACTTATCAGTGCGGAGATCAAGTGTAATATTTAAAAATGTAATAGTTTTTAAAAACAATCCAGTATAAATATTGCAGTTTACCGTAGTAGAGATTATTTATTTATTGGTTATAAACTTCGGAAAGATGCGCATCCTATAAAATACGACACAAAAGTACGACGAAACTTAGATGGCTCTACCGTCCAATTGCGACGAGATTTCTCAGTTTCCCCCTTCTTTATTTTTATGTCAGTTCCACCGTACCTGTCTCGATGCGCGTTTCTTGAATAGAAATATGAAAGTGTTTTGAGGTTCGAAGTTACTGCATTGTTACAAGATATTGCATTGATTATAAAATTAGTTACCGTAATTTTTGTGACAATTAGTAAATATAAATACGTCAGTTGCACAAATAATAAAAGAACAGCGTAGACGCCGTAGACAGACGTTTTTTTTAATTTCCTAGCAAAAAAAAAAATTGTGGAAAAATTTGTATTGCGGTTATGGATATAAGTTAATATGTGAAATAGTGATTTGTCCAACAAGCGAGGAAAGCGATTCTTTTCTCACTCTAATGCCTCCCTCGCTACGCTCGTGAGGCAACTCGAGCTCGAGTGGAAAAAGGCTTTGCTCATGTGTTAGACACAACATTTTTCCCACGACATTCCCCAAAAAAACAACCTAATGAAAGAAGTAATATTGTAAACGTAACTTATTGTTATAGAATTTCGTCACATTTTCGGTCGTAAAAGCAAAAGTTGATAATAAGTGGGTCCCAATAGTCTCGCTACAGTATTCTGTAGTATCGGTGTGGTCTCAATCTGTCATAGCGCAACCGCGTAATTCTAACCTATAAATGTAGGGTAGCAATTTTTAAGAGTCGAAATATAAGATATTAAATTAAACAAACCTGATTGAATACTGCATAAAATTGCTTAACTAAGTACTAGGCGCATGTAGTTCGAATAACACATTCTTACATTTTTTAAAGAGGCATTTTTGTAACACGATATTACTATCCTTGCTAGTGAGGAAAAACGAATTTTCCTCACTATTTGTAGAGAAGAAACGTCCGTTTTCTAAGTATGTGGTGGAAATAACATTTTTACCATCCGAAATTATTATAAAATAATAAACGTAAATTATTAAGTATAAAATCAGTGCCTGTAAAATTCGAGAAAGAAGATACGCAAATTACTATGATTTTTATTTACCCGTTAGGGTTTTCTTTTAATTCCAAATTGATGAGATAAACATTAAGCTTATTCATTCATGTAGAATACGTTATAGCGATCAAAAGTTTTCTAAGAAAATTGAAGTCCTTTAACAACTTTTTTGTTATTTGTTATTGAACATTAAAAGTTGTCATTAGATGGTACTAAAAGTTTTGTGTGTAATTAATTTTGAAAAAATATTCAAAATTAAATACAATTTATCAGTGAATTTATGTTATTTTTTCTTCTTAGAATCGACTTGCAAAGCGAATTAGAATCGAGGACGTCATTTACGATTTAAAAAAACTCAGCAGATTCATCTTTTCCAAATGAGTCCAAAGCGAATAAATTGTTTATGTAAATAATAACCACAATTACATAGAAATACATAAAAATTATGTTTTTATCATAAGTTGTATTTAATTTAATTTAATTTTCTGAGTGTATTTAACCGATTGACCTCAACTTGGTCGCGTTTTATTTGTTAAAATACCTATTTCGAAAAAAATATATACAAAAGTTTAGATCGTTCAGGAAAATATTGTTACTAGTTTTCGGGTAATTTAATAAAATTTAACCTATTTTCAATGTGCTGCAGATTTAACAAATTTTGAAATAAATTTGTTTTGTAAATTTTTTTGATGCAAAGTTTTAAGAATAATATAAAATGTTTATTGTTTTATAATTATACTTCGAAATATGATCCCGCAAAATTAGTTGATTTTAAAAAAATAGGGATTTTCAAATAGCTTCAACTTTTCTCTTTGTACATCGATTTACTTAAAAAACGAAGTCGTTTTTATGATAACGTATAATATGATGTTATAACTTGTGTTGAGGCAAGTAAATTTTATTTCTTACAAATTAAATTGTGGTATACAGTTTAACAGTTTAGCGATCGAGGGTGAAGGGGCATCCGTTACTTGTGGGAGATGTAGTTATGAAAAAATATTAAGGCTTGCGTATCTTTCCGAAGTTTATAATGAATGGTTTTACTTTGAGTCATTAAGGCTGAAATCTATCACGATGATTGTCTATTTGTGTATGTAAAGTAATCAACAACAAGGTTGGATGATTGCCATATCTATCTGTTGTTCCACGAAGGGGCCTTCAAACACATCCAATTTTGTTCTTATCTTATGCAGTACTATATCTAGGTTAATTCAAAATTGATAGACAACAATAGAAAAATCGGATGGAATTTTAATCCGAAAAATTCTTTGACATTTTTACCCTTAATTAGCTAATCAAAGGAGCGTTATAGCAAAATGGGTACAACGGGGTGGAGGTTACTAAATATAAAGCTATAATCAATTCAATCATTTGAAACCCCTGTTTTTTTTCCGGCAAACCTACGGTCGGGAAACATGCTCAATTAGTGACTTTAACAATACAAAAGGTCAACACGGAGGAAAACTCCAAAATTAACCTGAAATTATGACTACAGTATCAGGAATATTAAGCTAGGTGGAGACGAAGAAGAGATTTCTGAACAAATGGATGCGGGATGAAAACGAATCCCGAGATTTGCACTTAGCGACCATTGGCGATCGTTTTTGAATGCGCATATATTTCGCATGGATTGTATTTTAAATCTAACCGCGTGCATATTTATGCCACTTCTGGAGAAATCTGACGACTTCTCTATTAGATTTATTTGGATTATGGATTTTGAAAATTTGAAAAGATTGCAATTATTTCACTTATTAGGAGGGCTACTAAAAAAAAAGTTCGTACACAAGTTTCTTCACTAATAAAAAAGATCGTATAATTGCAAGCAGAAAAAGAGTAGAAGCTGTTTATGGTAAAATCCAATATGGCATCCATTTAAAATAAGAAAGTTGCCATTTTTACGATAATCTTTTTGAAAATATATTACAGTTTGCCTTCATTAGTAAAGAAACTTGTGCAAACTCTTTTTTAGTAGCTGTCCTAGTAAGTGAAATAATTGTTATTTTCGAAAATAACATTTTTTGGTTTTTTCCGGATATCTTTGGAACGAATCGGAATTGTTGATCCTAGTTAACGGCATCTCAATCGGCATAAAAACCTGTACAACACTGCCCATTTAACCAAATTTTTATCTTTGTTAATAAACAAATAACCCATACTACACTACTCAGATTAGGACACATTGTATATTCTCTTGGAAATTTGTTTCATCTAAGAGCTTGAATCTTTGTCAACATTCACTTTTCACAATTTGTGAAATTTGTACTTTAAATATCTTGACGAAAAATATTAGACTGTAAATGTTCTGTTTTGCCCTAGTTAATAGTCACAGATTGTAAGGATCTTCATTAGTTGGTAGCTTAACTTGTCGGAAAGGCTAAATAACTAAAAAATGCGACTACAATCGTTATTTTCAATAACTACAACTTTCTTTAATCCTTCACAAATCTCAATTAATTACAGACAGTAATTGTCTTTAAAACTAGTAGACTTTTATTTTTTTTATTATGAAAAATGTCAATTCATTTATCTTGACAACAACAACGATCCCGTTATCTTGCTACTTGCTGTTTTTCCGTTTTGATCTTCAATCATATTTGAAGTGGAGACAAAGACTCCACAATAAGTGACACAATTAAAGTAAATTAAAGTAATCAACACCTACAAGCGCATTAAAATATGAATTTAGTTTACATTGCTTACAAGATCTGAAAAACGGCTGTACTCAAAAAATGAAATTGATACACTGTAAAAGCAAAGGGTTCATCAATGCGCTGTAAAGCTTTCAGATCATTTGGCACCTAAGTTTGGTAAATATAAGTTTTTCAAGGCACCTCTCTATACTTTTAACTTTGATAGCTCACAAAAAATCCTATCAAACTGACCAAAACGATACAAATTTGTCCCAAGCAAGAGTAACTCCACGTTTTATTGTCAATAAACCCGATTTATTCGTTTCAAACTAATTTTCACAAATCTCTTTATTTATTCCATAGTATGTGAAGGAGGAAATAACGATTGCCAAAATCAGTCTAAAGCACGGTTGAAATTATACAGGATTGGGATAAAGTATGGAACCAAGTAAATATCTTTAAAACGAAACCAACGATATCTTTGAAATATCGTAGGTAAGTGCAATAGGACAAAATGCATCTGATGTACATTTTTGGTTAATACTTTTTTAATTTAAATGGTACAATCTGTATATTTTTCTCAATATTTCGAATCCGTACATTTTTATAAATTAAAGTAAAAAACATTTAGATAAATAAGTTGATGTTGTTTGGCAAAACCTGGAAAACCGCGTACCGCAACGAACCACAAAACATTGCAATCGATTTAGACGAATCACCTCAAACTTCTACCGCAATTTTAGCACTAAACCATGGTCGAGGTCGACGTTCTGTAGGTAAGATATTGAAAATTAAAAATATCATCCGTATAAGACACAATTGGTTCAAGAATTGTCAGACAATGATTTTGAACGACGGCTGGAGTTTGCGGAATGAAGCACTTAGACAAAGGTTGCACGCTACGGTTCTCAGGAACAACGGCAGGCACAAGAACAAAGGAAGAGGTAGGCATAATCCTAAATAAAACTTTACAAACTAGGGTGATTTGATGGCAACCCATTCCAGAATTACAACTACAAGAGAAAAGTCCAAATTTATGCGTCCATTAATAAGGCAGACAAGCAAAAAAAACATATATTCTATTAAGAATTACAATAACGAACTTCAGGTTAAAAATGTAAAAATTGTCATGGTAACGAAAATCTAAAATATTTGAGTAGACAAAAATGTTTAGATAAAATTGAAAGTATATAAAATTCTCCATGGGATGGTGTAAAAAATTACTGGCATTCGTATTTGAAAAAATCAAGATATCCATGTTTGAAAATTCTCAAGTTTAACGATTCATATCAGGTAATATTGCGTTTAAAACAACAATTCAAACCGCAACTTCCTAACTTATGGAGTTTTAGGGATATTATGAGTTGCTTAAAGCATGGCAAATGTCATTTTTTTCAGAAAATGTTAAATTACTCCCAAACGGCATATCGTAGAACTAAAGTGTTATACACAAAGGTATTCATTTTTAACGAGGAATTCAAAAATGTAATAATATATAAGGTGTTCCAGTTAAAATAACGTAGTTATAGCATCGATTTCCGGTAAAACCGAAATCCGACCATCTTTGATAATAATTTTAAAACGTTTCTCGCGTAAATGTAGATACATGTTATCGTTGACTTTTCAACGATGTTATGTATTCTTCGAGATAGCAATAGAAAGTACCGATCACAAGTAGAATACAGCAGAAATGGAATATGTACAAAGGGTAGTAGAAAAAACAAGACGCGGCAGGATGAGAAACAGAACCATTCGTGTTTCGCCTTGTTTGAGCCTCAAATAGGGCGAAACACGTGTATGTGTCGATCGTGATTCTGCAATTATTACTATTTATTCGTTTGGCAGGAGTTTTTTGTTGCAATGTTGATGAGTACATAGCCTCGATCTGACTAAATACAAAATGATTTCTAAAATTATTTTCAATTCAACTAAATTTACTTATTCTGAAACTAAAAATGAGTTATTTCTCATTCTTACAAATTATATCAGCTAAACCCAGTATGTACAAATTTGAAATAAATCTCTTTCAAAATCTTCAAATTACAAATAAATTAGGGTAGTTCCCGTTAAACCGGAAGTATGTTATTAACACAAAATGTACATCAGATGCATTTTGCCCCATTGCATTTACCTGCAAAATTTCAAATAGGTACGAGGATGTATTGATATCTAGTTAGCCTAGACTAGTTCCTTGCATAAAAATGTCCATCGAAATTGTGAAAATCGAAAAATTGGAGTATCGAGCCATCATCAAGTACCTGTAGTTAAAAGGGTTAAGAGGTAAGCAGATTTACGAAGAAATGTTTAATACCCTTGGTGATCAATGTCCTTCGTATGCGACCGTCAAAAATTGGAATGCAAGCTTCAAAAGAGGTTTGATGAACGATCGGGAAGGCCAGTTTCTGTGTCAGTCCCCGAAAATATCGATGCAGTTCATGACATGATTTTATCAGACCGTCGAATTGGGCTAAAACGGATATCTGAAGCACTGAATATTTCATACGAACGCGTTCATCATATGGTTCACGTCAATTTGGACATGAGAAAAATTGCTGAAAAATGGATCCCCAAATGTTTGAATGTTGACCAAAAGCGTGCAAGGGTAGAAGCATCGCGTTCGATCTGTGCTCGATTTGAAAACGATGTAGACTTCTTAAACCGAATTGTTACTATGGATGAGACTTGGGTACATTTCTAGGATCCAGAAACAAAGCAACAATCGATGGAATGGCGACACTCTGGTTCTCCAAGACCTAAGAAAGTTTCGTGTCCAAAATCTGCTGGAAAAGTTCTTGCTTCAGTTTTTGGGATTGCCATGGAGTAATCATGATTGATTTTTGGATAAGGGTAGAACAATAACTGGAGATTACTATTCGACATTACTGACCACTCTACGGGAAAATATTAAAGAGAAAAGACGCGGAAAGCTATCCAAAGGTGTTTTGTTTTTGCAGGACAACGCCCTGCACACAAATCTCATGTTGCCATGCAAAAATTCGTGATTTAGGGTTTGAATTACTAGAACACCCCCTTATTCACCCGATTTGGCTCCGTCCGACTATCACCTCTTTCCTCAACTGAAAAAAAGTTTAAAAGGTCGTACATTTTCTTCCAACAAGGAGGTAATAGAAGCTGTGGAGGTCTGGTTTGCAGAGCAAGAAGAAACATTTTTTTTTAAAGGTCTAGAGACGCTGCAGGTTTGCTGTAATAAATGTATCCAATTAAGAGGAGAATATGTTGAGTAATAAAATATTTTGACATTGAAATTTTGTTTGGTTTTATAGTAGGCTAAGAATTTTTCAATATATCCTCGTATATTGTCCGTTTCGTTTAAAAGATATTTACTTGGGACCATACTTTATTCCAACCCCGTACGTAACACTGAAAGAGTTCCTGTTACCCAAAACCTATGAAGAAACTCAATATTAAATTTAAATTCATTAATAAAATACAACACTGAAATACGATTCGACTTTGCTTGGGACCTTGTGTTTTAACGAATGTAACTATAACAATGATTGCACAATTAGCACAGTCAAATTAGCATTCAACCTCGGAAAAATTCCGATACGGCTGGATTTTTGAGTACGAGTAGATATTACCATTATATACATTGTATCAAAAGTCCCCAACGATTTGATGTCAAAGAGAAGGAAAATCAGTTTTTTGTAAATATTTCGCAAACTACGTGGATTTCGAAAAGAATAGCGATTAGCTAATTTGTAGCTTAAACAATTTGGAAATAGATGGGTGGGTCGGTTTTTCCCTAAATTTTTCACACCTTAGGTGAGGTGTTGAAAGTGATTTTCCTTTCAATGTAATGTCCCTCTGAGCCTAGACTCATCTTAGTACTAATTTTATATAAAATATATGATAGTTCTCTAAACTTGCTACCAGTTAATCTAACAACGGGTCTTTAAGGTGTCTAATGATCCTTAGAAAAAATTCAAATTTATACACTCGATTGCTTAATAGTATATTACAGTATAAGTTGCAGAAGGCAGCTACTCAAGCACGAAAATAAAATGAGGAACAAATAAGTGCTTGAAGGCCCTTCTGCAACGAATACTTTATACAATTTTTTTCTATTTTGCCATTTTATACCGTGTTATCTATAAAAAAATTTTGGTTGATGCAATTCTTCTGTCGTCACTTTAGGCGGCTATGACACAAATTTAATTTGAAAGCGTCACTTTTCTTTATATTAATAATTGTACGTTTAACGGTAATTAAATTAAGGTTCTTGTTTATGCTTGTTTTGTAATCAATCACATTTTCTTTCTTTTCTAATGTTTATTTTTGACTTAAATATAACCTTATTAGAATATAACCAATTGTGACTTTACATTTTAATGTTACCAACTCGAATACATTAAATTTTACTATTTTATTCACGCACGCTTATTGCCTATTCTAACACTGTTTTGACGACACTACGGTGCTAGAATAGACTTATGAACGTAAAATAGAAAAACATTTTTCCACGACCACTATGAAAACTTTACATTTCGTAGTCATAAACCACTAGAGAAAATTTGTCATATCTAAACGTCTACAGAAAATCATTTCGTTACTAGTAACGGTATATACCGGGTGATTCAGCTAACCCGTTCATTAGAAGTTTATGGACTTCCTGTTGAAATATTTGTTTAAAAATTTGGAATAGAGAATTGCTCGAAAAGTTCTATTTAATTAAAATATTTCAACTCTTCTAGCACTTCCGGTTACACCGGAAGTGGCTACCAACTTTCTTATTTTAAATGGAATGATATATTTTTTTGTATATTTGGATTTTACACTAAAATCCGAGTTACTTTCATGTAGCACAACCTATATGAAAAATCAATAGTTTTTGAAATATTCTCAATTTTTTGAGAAAATTGGTTTTGTAGTATTGTTTGCAAACGCTTGTCAATGATTGAAAAAGAAAGTTATAGTAACAAAATTTGGGCTATATTTAGGAGGACTGTTAAGTTTTTAAATGATGTGTAATTTGACATCTTATTATTTACAGGGTGTTCAAAATGTTTGGCTAAATCTGACTAACTTCAACTGCCCAAAAGTCAATGTTTTTAAATGGAACACCCTGTATCTTGTTGTTCTATGTGATGGAGAATTAAGTGGTCTTTCAATCTTCATAAGGGTTCCCTATACCTATCTGTTACCATTTTCCTGCTATCGATGTATTTACATTCGACACACAATATTTCTCTACTATTTTATTAAATAATTTCTGACTAGTGGCCTGTGGAAATTAGAACAATGTGCCTTATTCATCAAACTTGTAAACGTCGACGTGACACATTATACACAATATGGAAATCCACCAAGAATATTCGAATGAAGACATACTAAATTTATTTTTTATTCATGGAGAATGTTATAAGATTATTGAAAGAACTTGCCGTTTGCTTAACGAGAGATATCTACATTTATGGCCTCTAAATAAAATTACATTGCAAAAAATAGAAGCAAATTAATTTAATTATTAATTTAGCAACTGTTCGATATGCCGTTCGTGGTTTTCTAAGCACAATAAAACTCTTCTGTTAACTGTGAATTTTTGAACCATTTGCACATCTACTTCAGCGAAGGCAGTTCAAACCCGATGTAATAAGTCATCTCTGTTATGGACTGGCCTTAAACAGACTTTAGTCTTGACATACCCCCATAAAAAAAATCCAGGGGTGTTAGGTCAGGTGATTTGGGAGGCCATAGAGATGGACCATTGCGTCCAAACCAACGATCTTCGAACATATGGGATAATTCTTGATAAACCTCAATTTTCCAAAAAAATTGAAACCACTCCTCTAAGCATTTCTAAATATTTGCGAGAATTGAATATTTTCGTCATACACTTCAAAACAAACACGATTATCCATAATTAAACAAAAAACATTAAAACTAAATGTGTCTTGAAAGCTACCTTCGTGCATCATCCGACGATTTTGTTCTGCCCAATAATGCCAATTTTTCCTATTAATGATTCCTTCTCTACTAAATTTTGACTCATCGGTCCAAATAATTTTTTCAAAAATTTGGGTCTTCCTGCGTTTTCAATAAAATGCTTTCACAAAATGCTACACGACGTATTTCGTCACCTGGGCGGAAAGCTTATAGTTTTATAATAGAAAAAGCATGCATTTTACGTTGGGCCAAAATTCTCTGTATCGACGAGTAGGATAGTACCAAATCTTCAGACGCAGCTCTGATCGATGCATATGGATTTTC
Organism: Abscondita cerata; assembly: GCA_030710515.1. Lineage (NCBI taxonomy): Eukaryota > Metazoa > Arthropoda > Insecta > Coleoptera > Lampyridae > Abscondita > Abscondita cerata. The sequence continues at coordinate 53,580 of JALBCR010004579.1, read as the reverse complement.
ATTAAAATATGCCAATACATTTATTTCGTTGTCTTCATCACCGGTGACTACCATGGGGCGTGTTCTAGTACATTGAATTCCAAATTGTTTAAAATTTGCTTCTATTCTCTTAAACGTAGTTTTATTTAGAGGTCGCAAGTGTCGATATCTCTCGTTAAACAAACGGCAAGTTCTTTCAATAATTTTGTAACATTCTCCATGAATACAAAATAAATTTAGTATGTCTTCATTCGAATATTCTTGGTGGATTTCCATATCTTGTATAATGTGTCACGTCGACGTTTACAAGTTTGATAAATAAGGCACATTGTTTTAATTTCCACAAGCCACTAGTCAGAAATTATTTAATAAAATAGTAGAGAAATATTGTGTGTCGAATATAAATACATCGATAGCAGGAATATGGTAACAGATAGAGATAGGGAACCCTTATGAAGATTGAAAGACCACTTAATTCTCCATCACATAGAACAACAAGATACAGGGTGTTCCATTTAAAAAAATTGACTTTTGGGCAGTTGAAGTTAGTCAGATTTAGCCAAACATTTTGAACACCCTGTAAATAATGAGATGTCAAATTACACATCATTTAAAAACTTAACAGTCCTCCTAAGTATAGCCCAAATTTTGTTACTATAACTTTCTTTTTCAATCATTGACAAGCGTTTGAAAACAATACTACAAAACCAATTTTTCTCAAAAAATTGAGAATATCTCAAAAACTATTGATTTTTCATATAGGTTGTGCTACATGAAAGTAATTCAGATTTTAGCGTAGAATCCAAATATGCAAAAAAAATATATCATTCCATTTCAAATAAGAAAGTTGGTAGCCACTTCCGGTGTAACCGGAAGTGCTAAACGAGCTGAAATATTTTAATTAAATAGAGCTTTTTGAGCAATCCCCTATTCCTAATTTTTTAAACAAATATTTCAACGGGAAGTCCATAAACTTCTAATGAACGGGTTAGCTGAATCACCCTGTATACCCCAATTTACTGAATGTAGTTGCAAAAGCTGATAGGTTGCTCGTTTTGATTTGAAACTGACATTTATTTATGTATAAATTATTTACGCTTTAAGCAATCCAATATTAATATTTATATATTATTTATGACTATAGTTTCAACTCAAAAATTATGGTGTCATCTTCAGAATACAAAAATATTTTTTATACAAACGTTAAATATGACATTTGGTTTTCATGGAAATTTAGAAAACATAAATTGGTTTGTAATAAAATGTTTTTTTTTTAAATATAAACTAGGTATGTAAAATGTTTGAATCTGGAGTTAATTAAATTAATATTAAGGACATAAAAATTCTGTTTGATAATTTAATGTAAGATCGTTAAAATTAGTTTGATCATTGATTATTAAATTTGGATTTGTTGTTTTAATGTATATTATTTCTAATTTATCTAAAATTTGTCTATTATAATTAGTTATTTTAAAAGGATGTATGAGTGAATGATTTAAATGTTTATGTTTGTTTTGGATAATTATGTTAATAAATTCAGGAATAAAAGGAATTGAAATGTATTTATTTTTTTGGTTTTTCATTAATTGGAATTAATGTTGTTAGATTTTTTAAATTATGTACATAATTAAATTTATTAAAAATGTTTAAAATAATTTTGAATGGAAATTGGTTTAAATGAGCAATATAAAAAATTGTGTCTAATTCTTTTTAAAATTTGTTTCTGATAGAGGTATGTTGAATAAACGGTTGAAGAGAAAATAGAACGCTGATAGTTTTTGTGAAAAATGGTGATTTGAATAAAAAGGAATTGTTTGAACTGTAGTTGTAGGTTTTCTATAAATGTCAAAATTAATAGAATTATTTGAATCGATTACTATATATACAAATAACCAATATAATAATGGATCCTATATTCATACATAAAATGACATTTATTTATCTAACCCGAAAATCTGTCAAAACGACGTCTACACCTCAAATAAAAAAGTAAACTTGATAATTATTGTTCATTATTGAGAATAAAAAATTTTTTGGTAGTAATGAAAACAGCTATATTTTTTTAATTGCCAAACTGACAGTTAAATCTTAAATTAAATTTTGATAAAACTCAGATACTACATACTGGTCGTGGAAAGTCGTGGTAGTGTATTACTTAAAGATAAAATCAAGTTTCATTGCTCGTGATTATCAGCGCTCGGGCTACCACCCTTGCGCAGCTAACACACTCGCATTAAAACTGTGATTTTCTCCTCGTGTAATACAATATACTATTGTCAACACTATGTAGATAAGATGTCAAAAAAGCTGCAGTTTACAGAGTAGCGCCTCCGTAAACGTAAGAACTTGTATTTATTGCTGTATACGGGTGGGTATCATTATAATAAAAATTGCGTCAAAAGTTGTCAACGATCTGACGTCTGATAAACTTCTTGTGGAGAGGAAGAAGTTTGGCAAAAAATATTTTTTTCAAATATCTGTTAAGTGTGTGATCCTAAAACGAAATAGTTGTATGCCCTTCAAATTATAAAAAGTTGCAACAAAAGCGTTCCAACACTGTTTCTAAAAATCTTTAAGTTAAAGAGCAAAATAAGGTAAACGTGTTACAACAGCACATATTATTGAAAAAATTACCCCTTTCAACATCATCCCTGAACTTACATGTTGAAAATGATTTTGGTTTCTATATGAAGTCCCTTACAGCCATAATATGATAATTTTCTGCAAAATGTGTTTAAATTAATAGGTTCTTTAACCTTACTAACAGCTAATCTAAGAATAAGCTGCAAGGGGTTTCAGACCATAAGATGAAATTTATTTTCCAAATTGAAGGGCATCTATTTGGAAAAAATATTAAAATTTAGAGGAAAACCAACCACCCATCTATTTCTAAATTGTTGAAGCTACTAATTAGGTAATCTCTATTTTTTTCAAAAACCTCATTGTTTGCGAGATATTTTCTCCTCTTTTTTATACCCCATAAAAAACTTAGCAGAGGTCGGATCGATAAGGACTTTTGACCCAAAGTTTATAATGGCAATATCTTGTCATACACAAAAATCCAGCTGTATCAGAAATTTTCCGACATTCCCTCCCATATTATATTTTTGTGTAATTTGACTGGGCTAAATGTTAATGGTGACAAATAGAGCAAAATCAGTTTTTAATTCAAGACAATCCGTTATGCAACCAAAAGCTACTCAAGATGTTAAAGAATTGGTACTAAATTATGTCTACTGGAACATTAGACACAAAAAGCTTTAGTAAAAAATATGAATACCTTATTATAGATTCAATATAATATAGAACATGATCTGACGTTATGGTTCGATGATGAGACATATCACAATGATTTGCTAAAATTATGACTGGAATATGAACTGGAACTTTGGCTATTTCCCTCTGTACATATTCATAAGTCCTAAAATTAATTACTTTAGCTATATTCAGGCAAAAATACAATCCTTTTACCAAGTCTTTGTTAAATCCATCATCATTATGACACCATTAGTTCCTTTATAAACATCCAAAAATTCTGCATCTAAGGCAGGTTCTGTAGGCATCTCCATTTGAGAATTATCAAGCTTTAAGCCATCAAATCGTTTTTTCTTTTTCCCTCTATCAACTACATCCCACACTTCTACTTTTACAATATCATCTGTTGCCTTATAATTCCAATGAATTGAAGCTACTTGAATTTCTTCAGTAGGTAGATATTCTTCCACAAATTTTTTACCTTGTAACCGATAGAATAAGCATGTCTTTCCTACATTTCGATCACCCTTAATGACAATTTTCACTGAAAAAATGTAAACAAAATTACGATTGCGATTCTTTATTTGACTTACTGTTATATTGAACTCCCCGAGCGAACTTCCTTTGTAAAGATGTTGACATACTTTGATGTCCTGGTGTTCGACCAGGTTCACCCGAGTTTGTAGGAACTTCATTCTTACTTGTTAATCTTTTGAAAGCTGAAAACATGGTAAAACTAATACCATATGTTTATTTGTACAAAGTATAGATTTAAGTCGCCCTTCGTATAAACGAAATTTTAATTGTTGTAGTAAAGTCTCACTATCACCACAAGAAACAATAGTTAAACAAGATCTCCTGTTAATAGTTTACATCTTCAACAAATGAACATAATTAACCTTTACAATTTTTTCACTGTACCAGTACCTACTCAATTTTTGTGTCTATAAACTTATGTTGGTAAGAAGAAATTAGGCAACACTTTTTAATATACAGTACGTTCACATTTATAAAAATCGGGGCGGGTGAAACAAGTAAGTGAAGTTAGCGACGATTATAGTTAGGGACGATTAGCTGAACCTCTCGGTATGCGTACAACTAATCATACATAGGGCATATATTTCTGTCAAGGAAGAAACTATTATTCTTAGACTTTTTAAGAGTAGATATAAAAAAGCATAATAAACACAATATACAAATTTTACGTTATTGTTTTTCATTAGAGTAAATAAATCGACGTCAAAGTTAGACAGCGTAAATGCAAGCGACCTCTTCGAAAAAACCGTCTAATTCAAAAAATATATTTCTTTTTAATGGTACATAGATAAAAGCATAACAAACACAATATACAAATTAGATAATAGTTTCTTCCTTGACAGAAACATATCTCTCATGTACGATTAGTTGTACACATACCGGCAGGTTCACCCGGGTTATATTTAAGAAGAGGAAGGGTTGATATTTTAGTTCTAAATATTATTTCGGTTTATTTTTTCAATTTAATTCTTGATAATTTAAATGCTATTATTATAAATAAAGAAAGCGAATTATGTGAAGTAACCTGCCTGTTTTATAATTTTTGTGTCCATAAATATTTGATTACATTCATGTGGAAAAGGAATAGAATTGGATAGAAAGATAGAAACAAAATAGTTATTTATCGGTTTCAGACTGTCAGAAGGCTCTTAACATTCACAAAAGTTGGTTTGTAATGTACCATTATAACTGTATTGGGAATGTAAAATGACAAGTCGGTAAGGTAATAATATTGGTAATGTTATATTTTTACAATATATATTTATAACGTACTTTTGAATGGTTTAGACATTATTATGTTTGAAATAATAACACTATTCTGGACTTCCATTGTCTATATATATTTTTTTTAGAATAAACACAATGTTTCGATTGCTATTGAATCTGAAATCGTCTTCAGGTGAATACTAACAAACTTAATGACTACTGTAACTTATATACTAATACAAAGTTAGTGAAGCGATCAAGCGTACAAAGTTAATGAAGGGAGGCGTTACCTTAGACTAAGATTAGTCAGGCGTCTAAAATTAAGGATTTCCACACATTGTTAATCTCTACGCTGGGTTGACTAATGTTCCGGTTGAAGAATCTTTAGAAATTATTCAGAAGAAGTTACTAGAGAACGAGTAATTACATAATAGAACTATTCTACCGGTTGAGGGGATAATGGAACTTCTACAATGCTGCCTCAGGAACTCATATTTCCAATTAAAGGACGAATTCTTTCCACAAGACAACGGTCTTCCTATGAGTTCGTCTCTCTCACAAGTGATCACCAACATCTACATGAACTGGTTCGAGGTCCAAGCGCTGGAAAAGCGAGATTTAAACCAAAATTATGGCTCAGATATATAGATGATACGTTCATAATTTGGAACCATAATGACCGTCAGCTAGACCTTTTTCTACATCACCTGAATAACATCAAGCCATCCATTAAATTCACCATGGAGGAAGAAAGGGAATACTCATTACCATTTTTGGACGTCCTTGCAAAAAGAAACAATGAGGATATTGTGACATCAGTTTACAGAAAACCAACTCATACCGGCCAATATCTGAATTACGACTCCAATCACAGTGGAACAACAAAGAAAGGGATTATTAAGTCTTTAGTCGATAGAGCTCACAGACTATGCAATACAGAGGTAGGACTACAAGATGAAATCAAGAACATCAGAAGAGACCTTATACAAAATGGTTACCCGAAACGAGTAATAGAAACTGTTCTACAACTCTCTAAGAACCAACCAGCCATGACCGAAGAGAAACCCAAAACACTACTCAGCATTCTATATGTCAAATGATTATCTGAGAAAATAAAACAAATAGGAAGAAATTATGACATCAACACGGTATTCGGATCATCAAGAACTATTGGTAGCATGATCTCCAAAACTAGAGCAGACAACAATCGTGACTCCAAGAATTGCATCTACGAAGTCCCATGTGAATGCGGCCAGTCCTACGTAGGGGAAACTAAAAGACCCTTAGATATCAGGTTGAAGGAACATAAAACTCATACGCAGAAAGGAGAGACTTTGAAATCCGGCATTTCCCAACACTCATTGGAAAAACATCACAAAATGAAATGGTCGGAAGCAAGAATTATACACCGAGAAGAGCACTGGTACAAGAGAAAATTTAAATATGCAGCGTTTATCAAAAACAGCAAGAATGTCTTTAGTCAACCCAGCGTAGAGATTAACAATGTGGAAACCCTTAATTGGAGGCCTGACTAATCTTAGTCTAAGGTAACGCCTCGCTTCATTAACTTTGTACGCTTGATCGCTTCACTAACTTTGTATTAGTATAAGTTACAGTAATCTTTAAGTTTGTTAGTATTCACCTGAAGACGATTGCAGATTCAATAGCAATCGAAACGTTGAGTTTATTCTATTAAAAAAATATAGACAATGGAAGTCCAGAATAGTGTTATTATTTCATATATTTATGATTTTTACAAGACAAGAAAAGACCAACTTTCATGACAATTTTGATTTTTACTGAAAAAAGCTGCCAATGAATTTTTGATTAATATTCAGATTAGTCATAACAATCAAAATGCAGAAGTGGTTGCCTGAAACCGTTGATTGAAAAGTCCTGAAACCAATAAAGTACCTTTTCAATAAAAAGGAGATATATGTGGGAATTGTCAGACGGGTCACGACAAATTAAATATCAAATTTGACAGTAGTTTGAAGTTTTTATTCGTTGTCAAATCTGACTTTCAACGTTGAAACCAAAAAACCCACGTGCAAGCCATCGCGCAGTGACGTCACGAGCTACACCAGGATGTAGGATGTTTTTCTTTGAAAAGGTTCATTAGGTGAAAGATGCGTTGCAGGAGGTGAGGCGTGCAGATTAAACCATAGCGTGGCGATATCTACCAATATTACAAAGAAGCATTTTGAAAACAGAGGATTGAAGAAAAATTTTGAAAATAAGCTTTCGATTATTATTCTGTGCTTTCAAGGTCAGGGTTCCTTTTTTTATGTTCACACTAGCTCTTCAAAAAACTATACTATACAGGGTGTTTCTAAATATCATGTTCAAATGAAAGGAGGTTTATTTTATGACTAAATTATCATATAAACATAGGTCCGCAAACGCTTCCTTAGCGGACTACAGGCTGTTAAAATTTCAATTTTTTTTCAAGTATTTTGTTTATGGCTCCTGCAGTTCTTGAGATATCGAATTCAAATTTGATATGAAGTTAGGCTCCAGGGGTTACATCTTCTGACAAGTCAGAGGACCGTTAGAATTATACCGAGTGATACTTTTTCAGCGGCTATTAGTAGTATTTACACCTTACGGCCTAGTGTTATTTACACCTTATACAGTTTACTACAATTAAACTTTTAATGATCTGACAACAATCATTATTTGATGTTATTAAAAATAAAAGACCATCCAAATAAATCCACTTTTGAAAATTTTTATTTTGTTAGGTATTTTTCTAATTTTTTTTTCGAAAATGATTGCAGATAAGAAAATACTGCCAAATACCAAAAAGTTTCTAAACAGGATTGAGAATACATTTTTTTTAGAATCTAGAACTCAATATCTCAAGAACTTCAGGAGTCATACAGAAAAAACTTGATAAAAAATTGAAATTTTAACACCCTGCTAAGAAAGCTTGCGTACCTATGTTTATATGATATTTTAGTCATAAAATAAGCCAAAGAATCACCTTCTTTTCGTTTGTACATGTAATTTAGGAACACCCTTTATAAAAGGCATTGATGAAATGTTAAGAAAAGTATCTTCTCGGATTCGATCGTACTGAAATGATAGGTAAGCATAACGCCCAGATCAAGCCAATTATGATGGTCTCGTAAGTCAGAAAAAACATAGTAATTGTACAAGATGAATAAAAATATTTTATTTCATTTGTACACCTTTTCTTTCATTTCCTGATAAAAAAAATCGCATTGAAGTAGAAAAAATTAATTACAATATTAAGTTGAAGTATGAGTTAAGTGCATTGAGTTACATACAGTGCAAAAAATCACAAGTAAAAAAATATCAAAATATTTGTATAAAGCATATTCTTAATAAACCCAATGTATTAACACACTCTTCATTAAAAAAACGAACGATTTTGGAAAACTTAAGAATCTTAATTCGCTAAAACAAAAATGGAGTTCATTAGTACTTTAAATAACATTATCACATTAGTTTTTAACAAAAACAAAAATCAATAGAATAATCCTCTGCTAAACGCTTCTACAACATTAGGCACTTCTTTAGTAAATCCGCATATGTCTAATATGTTAGATGAACCATCAGCTAATCCCAAATTAGGAGAATTTAATGAAAACGATATCAACCTATAAAAAATATAATGAATAATTTAATCACAGGATATTCACTTCTATTACTTCGTATGAGGCAAGGCCATTTTCTTGCGATATACGTTCAAAAGATTTAGTGGTTTTTCCTTCTCACGACGATCTTTTGGAATACTTATGAACCACTGATAATGAAAGAAATTCATGAAAATATCAATCTGCTTTTTCTTATTCATTGCCCATTCAAATATTGATGACAGCATTACTATGCCTTTTTTTGCTTGCTTCAATTTAGCTTGTACTTGATTAAATGTTATGCCTGAGATATCAAAGAAACACATACAAAGGACAGTTTTAGTTACCTATATAGTATTACCTTTTTCCATTGAAACTATTGAAATTTTTGCGTCATTGAAAACGGCTACGGTAACATCCTTTTCAGTTTTAAGTAATGATATGATTAAAATTGTAGCCGCCTCCAAACACGAAATATTTTTATTACTCAAACATAAATTATTCATTTTTTAGATATTTCTACTCCAATCATTATTCGTCTACCTGTAGGTTTCGGATTTTGAAATGCAAATTGCATTGCTTTATTTAAAGCACTAATAACTGGTGGACATTTTGGAGCTTCTCGGACTTCAGACTTTTTTTCGTTGTCTTGTGTCTCTAAATACAATGCCAGTTTTGGATCTATAGGTCTAAAAAAACAACATGTTTTTGTGTACTTAAACAAAAACCTCATTTTTTCGTACTTTCCACCTTTTTCAAAGTTTCTTAATCCAATAAACACTTCGACAGGGTGAATTTCCGAGGCCTTAATAAGTTCTGAATTATTAAGAATTTCAATTATTTTATTTTGAATTGGCGAATTGACCTTAAGAAAACCTAGTTTATACAATTTAGGAAGGTAAGTAATGAGTTCGCTAACTGGCATTTCGGGTATTAAAGCTTCCCATACCTACAATAAAATCTGCGGTGTCTTCATTAACACATTATTTAATGTTTTTACCACTGGAGAGTTGTGAAAAAATGATGGAACTTGTGCAGGTTTGCAGTGGAAGATGGGAACTAATTCTGCAACCCTTTTCTCATCTTCGCATCGTTTTAATTCGGTAGAATTCGTTAAGAACGCTATGATTTCGTTCGCTTCGTATTTCCTTCTGCAACCATTTTTGCTTTGGCTAATCCATGCAGAACGTATGTTATAATAACTCTTGTACCTGAAAATTAAAAATAGATACTGTAAAAATCATCTATTATAAAGGTTTTAAAACATAATTGAATTTTTTATTATTAATGTGATTTTAAGAGATGCTTTTAGATAATTTTTAGTAGCTTTACAGTAATCCATGAGTTTTATTGTTGATGGTGATTAACTTGTTGACCACCACTGATGTATAATATAATACTTCTTTGTAAAAGCACTAATCATTCAGTCCCAGCAGATTGTTAAAATTACACTCTGTGCCATCACACAAATTATGTGTATGCCACAGTGGAAATACTTTATTGGACTCATCTACTAGTATTGCGAACACTTATTTTCTTGGGTGCATTGTGGTAGATTTATTTAACGCAGTGTCCGAAAAATATTATACCCACCACTAGCTGAACTTGAACTTGGCTGTTGCTCACCTTATAATTCTTAAAACTCATTTGACTAAGGATCACTAACTATTACATACATACTAATTATAAGTACTTACAAACAGAGTTGCATTTGTAATGAGACAGTTTAATTACATCCTTATGCGTCAAGTATGGGATCCTTTAGATTTTGTAACTTCTTCAGCAAGTGCAAGTGGATCTTTCTTAAAATAATAAGCACCTATAACTTTATTCAAAGCAGTGCTAAATTTTTTTTCAAATTTTGTGTAAAACTTGAGATATTTAAAAAGGTCTTCCGAACTTTTAGTTATATTTTGAAGTGTTGTGTATAGCTTATGGGTGTATTCCTCATTTGGAGTAAGAGTAGATGCAAGAGCAAGTACGTAAAACAAATTTTCTCTTTTAGATAACAATGCTTCACTATTAACAATTTCGATGATATTTAATAGAAGTTCTGGTTGATCCGAACTCATAATATCAGAAACACATGTTACATTTTGTGGAGTGTAAGCTTTATGTAATTCAGGATCTCCTGTTATAAATCTTGGGTTTTCATTGCAGATGTATAAAAAGCGTTTCAGCCGTATTTCGGCAGATATCGATTGTGATGCAGTCATACCTCTGAAAGATAACAAACATTTTGTAATAATCAATTTAATTAAGAAATCTTTTGGTTATGAATCATTAATAAAATTAAACTTCCTGAAATAGATTGTTTATTTTTAAGGTTATGTAGAAGTTCTGTACATTTAAGTTATTAATTGAGCTATTGAAAATTAAAGAACCGTGAGATTTTACTAAAAGTTATATTCTGACTTACTTCTCTCTTAAAACATGCAGAAATATTAAATACTAAACTAATTAACCACCACACCACAACATTAACAAAATTTCAGTTTGCATGCGTGGGTTACACTAAATAGTGCCTCAAATACAACCTAACGGGTTCGTATCATTGAGGAAGGAGGTTTCGTATACGTAGAGGAGCTGTCTGACTATGCCACAAACTATGCTGACAAAAGAAAGCAAGAATAGAACTCAAAAAAATCCAACTGTTTAGTTGTTCATTCACCTTCGATACGATTCCATAAGTAATTATTATTTATACGTAGCTATGCAACTAGCAAAAAGTTAATTGTAGTCATAAACAATAACAGCTGACACGAAGCTAAGTTATAATAATTCAAACTATCTAGCGTATGTGTGTGATATTCCCGTTTCAAATTTTGCAAATTCTTAAACCTTTCATCCAAATCAGTTCTTTTTAGAACCTGCCAGTAGGGAGTTATCGCACCTCTTACGTTTACGATAACGTTAACGCTAAATTCATTTATACCTTAAACCGCAAGCGTAGAAAATTCCGGAACGGTAAGTATTTAGCGGAATACCTACGCTATTTACCATACCACAACCATACATACGTTACACCTAACGTATACCTTAATTCAGCTTTACACTGCGCAGTAATAACTTCTAATAGTTTAGATATGGCAAACGAATAAAAGAACGCGCCGTATCTCCGGTAAGAAAAATTGACGTTGTAATGTAACGGACCATCATACCTTACTTCAAAGAAACGAAAATTTTGAAGTACACTGTGTAATATTAAAATTGAAAAAAACCCGCGAAATTTAAATCAATCTTAATTTAAATTTAAACTGGACGTGTCTAGGTTACCTACGTAGTGAATAGTAACAGCATCGATATACTGTTTTACTCTCGATATGGACGGGGATCAGCCGCAATGATAAATAAAACACACGATGATGGTAAAAATCAAAAATCAATTGGATTTATTATTCAATACCATCAAAAAAAAACATGTTCAGTTCATTATAAATCTACAGAGGAAAGAACATGGTAGAACACCTCTGATACAATTTAGATTTCATGTTGTAAATTGTGGTTGATAACTTGTTTGGTAATAATGTATAATATTTAGTTGATAATTTATAATACTTTTACTGCTGTTTTGTTCATAGAAAACATTTTTCAGATAAAGACATAAATATGGAAATACACAGATATCACATAAAAATATAACAATTGCCAAGATGGTGAATCTCTTTCAAGGGCGGAATATGTCACTTGTACCCTTCAACGCCACCAAGGGGAGAAAATCGATAGTCAAGTTTATAGTGTTTCAAAATCACAATAAAAGTATTCAACCGCTTGAAACGCAATCTTGAATCAAAATAATAATAATGTTGATGTTATCACCCCTAGACATCAAAGACACATAATTCTCCAGATGTGAAAAACCATAGAACTAGTAATTGCCGTCCTCTTACACTACAACACGTCTGCAAATATAGTTTCCTATGCGCCAGGGTAAAATATGTGTATTCTCAGATTCTTTTCAACGTTTGACGTCTTTGACGTGTTTAAATTAATTTAAGCTAAAATTAATTTTAGTTTCTTGTTTTAGTACCTTTGTATTTTGTGAATCTAACGCTGCTAACCTAACCAAACAAAACATTTTTACTTTCCAATCCTAGTGCGCATGTCATTTTTCAGTGTTATCCGGAATACCGCTTAGAGTTGTTCATACGTAAATAACCCTATGCGTTAACGCTATTTCCGCTCAAGACGTTAAGAAGTGAATCGCGCATATGCTTACTATCAAAATACCGCACAGCGCAAATTGAACAGCCATATCTCTCTTACCCTGGTAGTAGTTACTACCTGTACTTTGGAGCGTCGTTAAAATTAACATAAAATGAGGCTGCGATTTACTGCTGAGGACGATCTTACATTGTTGAGAAGGGTTATCAGCGAAAATCCATTTGAAGCAAATTTTTTCATCCAATGATAAATTATTTAAATTAAATCTTTCATACTGATCAGCCCCATTTCTTATATTTTCTTCTTGATTTAAAAAAACCTTCTATTACAAAACCTTCTACAATGTCATCTAAGTCTGCCTCTTTCCCTAGTACTATAAGATCTACTAGAGGGTCCTTATGGCACAAAATATACGTTATATCCTCAAACTCACATTAACGTCACAGACGTGATCTGCGATAACTACAAATGCTACCAATCCGTTTACAAGATTTAACGTTAGCGTTAGCGTTAGCGAAAGGATTGCGTAACTCCCTAATAATAATGGCCCTTTTCCATTTAGTGCGAAACCAATCAAAACACTTATTTCTAGTTGTACTCCACCACGCGTTATTATTTTTTAAGTTGTTCTCAGTTTTAATGTTAAACATCTATTAGTTTTTATATTTTTTATCGTGTATAAAATTATTATAATGTTACACAGCTCAATAAAATAAAGATTATTATTATTAAGGTGTCACTTTGCACTGTTGGTGATAGATGGTGAGTTAACTTATAGTAATTTCCGTACTATAAGCACAGTACTCAAGACTACTGCCTTTTGCATTTGCTGGAGAATGTGTTTTCCTGGGACTTCCTATTTATTACACTCGTGGTGACATTAGATATGAGTCCCGTAGTTCCGATGATAATTGGATTACTTTGGCTCTCAGGTTCTACATTCGTTGCACCTCAATTTGCAGATCTTCATATTTAAGCATTTTCTCAACTTCCTGTGTAATGTTGTAATCAAAAGAAATGGCCACGTCTATTATTAGGCACTGCTCTTTCTGTCGGTTTGTATCTGCGTGCCTCCTCTGTATTACTACAGGGTCCGGGATGTGCTGGTACCACTTTTCGTTCACATTTATACCATGGTGTCTGCAGATGTTCCAGTGCAGTTGCTTGGCTACTGTGTTGTGTCTGTCCAGATTCGCGCATCGTTTTGCCAGTATTGGACTGCCAGCAACGATACTGGCAAAATATTATTATTATTATTATTCTTATTATTATTTTGTGATTTATTTTTCTCGGCTTAACGTCGTTGTGTTCGATGGGGTGCGGGCTGTTGTCAAGCATTCCCATCTACGAACTTAAGAATTTTTGCACAATGCTTGTTGTATTCAGTATGACAACTTTTTGTATAAGCATGTAGGTGTTGTTTTTGATGTTCAGCGTTTCCAGGCTTTGGTGCAGATATTTTTTGGAACAACCCCTGTTGCAGATAGAACTATTGGCACTATCACTACCTTCTCCAGGTTCCACATGCGTTTTACCTCATCGCTCAGCTCTTGATACTTTACCTTCTTTTCAGTTATTGTGCTATCCAAATTGTAAGTATTTAGTATAGCCACATCAATCAGGTAAGCTGTCTTATTTACCTTGTCGCGCCATACGATGTCCGGTTGTTAGGGATGGTTCTATCAGTTAGGATGGATCGATCATAGTACAGGGTGTGTGCAGGAGATTCAAGAACTGACGGTGGCTCTTATTTATAGTATGCTAGTTTTTCTTCTTCTTTCAATTTTAGGTTGGTGCAGATGACTATAGTTGTTACTTGATTATGCCGGTGAAGGTAGTCTTTTTGCGCGAGACTGTTGGAAGCGGATGTTACGTGCTGGATAGTTTCTGATTTCTCTTTGCACTTTCGGCATTTGTCCTCGGTGACAAGAGGATCTTTTACAATGTACTTTAAGTACTTTTTCGTTGCCACAACCTAATCTTGAATTGGGATCATAAAGCCTTCTGTTTCTGGGAAGAGCTGTTCATGTCTGAGCCAAGCGTTTGACGCATTCTTGTCGACATTACTGAGGCGCAGGTCATTGGGGTGTCTCCCATGCAGAGGTTTACTTCGCCATTTTTCCAGGTTCATTGTTACGTTTCTGGGTGTGTTGCTCCTGAGTTCTGCCTGAGTGGCTAAGTTGAGAGGACTGTAGTCCTTATCTGCCTGGCTTACAGTTAGGTGTAGAGGTGAGCTATTACTTTTGTCATTGAAATATTTTTTAAGCAGGCTTATTTGATTATCTCTAAGAATTCTTATATCTATTAATCCTCTGCCACCCTCTTTTCTCTGACACTGCTTGATTTTGTGTGTAGTTTCCTGTGTTTTGTCAGTTCTACCCGGGTCTTTCTCATAATGTTTTCCACGTCTGTGTCCGTCCACTGAATTATGCCAAATAAATACGTAAGTATTGGTACTGTTAGAGTGTTGATCGCCTTGAACATATTTTTACTGTTTAATTTAGTTTGACAGATTCTTCTTACTCTTGCCATTGAGAGCTTTCTTAATGTTTCCATCTTTGATGAATCTCGCTTGTTCGTATCCAAAGTACTTATACACGTCTCCCTCATTCATCGCTTCTATGATGCCGCCCGTCTCAAGTTGTACGCCACTCGTGTTGTATTGCCCTCTCTTTATATTTATTACTTTACATTTATCTAGTCCAAATTTCATGTTTATATCGGTGGAAAACTGCTTTACCAGCATGGTGAGCTGCTGTATCTGTTCGTGAGATGGTGATTAAAGTTTCAGATCATCCATGTATAGTTGATGTGATACAGTGTATTTGATTTGATCTGAATTTAGGTTGTATCCAATACCTGTTCTGGTTATGAGTTTTGACAGCGGGTTTAAGGCCAAGCAGAACCATAGCGGATTTAGAGAATTGCCTTGGAAGATTTCCCGTTTTATTTGTATTACTACAGTCGGGTTGTTATTAGCAGTATTGTTGTTATTGGATCTAGGCCTGCTGTTTCGTCTTCTATTATTACTCATTTGGTCTGGTAGTTTCGCTGGTGTCTGTATATGTATAGCCATTCTCCAGGTTTTCATCATGGTGCTAAATAGTTGTATTATTGTTGGGTGTACTTTGTAAAGTTCTAAGACTTTTAGCAGCCAGGTATGTGGGACGGAATCATAGGCTTTTTGGTAATCTATGTAGCAGCATGATAGATTTCTATTCTTCTTTTGGGCATGTTTCAGTATGACTTCGCTTTCTTTCTACATCCTTTTTGTTCCTCAGCCATATATTTTCTTTCTGGATATGTTTGTTTAATAGCTCTGCTACGCACGACGTGATGATCTTGTAGCACGTTTGTAGACAGGTAACCGGTCGGTATTTTGCAGGGTCTGTTGTAACTTCTCTCTTCGGGAGCATGTATGTTTTTCTTTCAGTTAAAAAGAGAGACATTTCTTCTGGCTTATTTATGAAATTGTTGACGTAGAGAAGGATTTTGTCGTGCAGGCAAGTTAGTTAGTCTTTCATTTGATCTCTTTCCGGTGTGCTGCTTCTTTCTGATTGTACTTTTTCTTTGGCCTTGAATTTTCTATAGAATCTTTTTTCGTCACTGGTAAATCTAGTATTCTCTTGTTTTCTCTTGTCACACTTTGTGTCTAGGAATTCAGGTATATTTTCATTCAGTTTACCTCGTGAACTCTGTACTTTTGCAAGGTGTTGTTGACTTTCTTAACTAGTTTTGAGCTAGTCCCTTTTGATACTCATATAGCCATACTATTTCTTTCTTTTTGATCTCTACATTTCTGATAAGTCTCTGTTTTCAAGCTGAAATTTTCTTTTTTTTTTGTTCTTTTGGATCCTCTTCTTCTTCAATGATTTTAGCTCCGTTACATTATTCCGCACTTATAGCTGCACAATAATTTCATCGTGGAGATCTGTGAATGATTGAATTCGTAGATTGTCTGGTAGAGTCTTTTTATTTAAAACATCTACTATCCCAGAGAATTTATTCGAGGTCTTTTGTTTTAGTAACTTTGGCCTTTTGGTGGGGTCCATTCCTATAAACTTCTAAGCATTTTCTTTGAATAACTGTTCCAGCTGTGTTTCTAATTCGTCTTGTTGTATTTATGGGTTCAATTTCTGGATGTAGGGTCTCATCTATCAGCTGTTGCTCTTCAGTGTCTCCTGCCTGCATCCCAACATCATTTTCCCCATTTTCTCCTTCTAATGAGTTTCTAATCTCAGTTTAATTTTCTCGAGTATTTCATCTGCTAGTAGCTTTCTGTTTACAATCGTTCTCTTTTGCTCCGCTATCCTTTGTTGTGTAACAGGTATGTTAGGATATTTATCTGTAAAAGCCTGATATATTTTCTCTCTATATGCTGTCATATCTGTCTCGAGTTTAGTAAGTTGGTAATAGGTGCGCATGATGAATATGTTGATATCTTGTGTCCATTTCATACGCACTCTACTGGCTCCTGCTGCTATGGTCTCAAGCATAATTATTATTATTATTATTATTATTATTATTATTATTATTATTATTATTATTATTATTATTATTTTTTTAATTATTTAAGGAAGCATCAACTACTAGGGTTATTAACTCCCATCTACAATATCGAAGTTGTATTATAATGTAGGTAGGTACACTCTACATATTTTTGTACATATTAATACTTTTAGGAATGTCAGTGTATTTCGTATTCTTTGTAGGTTAGATAAATTTTCTTTAATTACTGGCTTTATGTTACAAAGAATGCGCGTAACGGAAAAATTTATATTACACATTTGGCATTTAGGCCAATTCTCTTATTTCAGCAGATGCTGGTGTGTAATAGCTGTATGGCCGATGCGCAACCTGTGGGTAATTACTGTTTCTTGCCTGGAGAGTTTAAGTACAAGATTAGCAGATCTCACGTCTGGTTTTATCGCGGTGAGTTGGTATTAGTTCTAGACCATCGTTCTTGACAATTATCTATAATCTTGTGCTTGATAGTATGTTTCAGGTCTTGTCGTTTCATAGACTTTACATCTACTACTAGTTGTGTCGTTGCACAGCGGGTAGCTTTATCGGCCTCTTCATTACCCATCACACCTATGTGACTTGGAGTTCATATAAACGTTATTTGACATTTCTCTTGTACATGTTTAATTAGTGCTTGTATCCTCTGAGTTATAGGATCCATAGTATAAATATCTCTCAATCCTAACAGAACACTCATCGAGTCTGTGACTACAACACATCTCCAGCATTTACACATATTAAACAGTAGAGGAGAGCTTGCCAGATGGCGTACTGTTCCACCGTATGTATAGATGTGTTCTTGTCCAGCGTTCACGAATGAGATGTATTATTTTCAAAAAAAGTACAGCCCACACCCTCTTCAGTTTTGAAACCGTCTGTATAAATGAAAGTTGCCTACCGATGTTTGTAGCAGAGTTCATTAAAAGCCTGGTGGTATGACGTTTCTGGCAGATGTTGTAGGTTAAGTATTATATGTATATCGGGCATTGTCTAGGGCGGTATTTCGTTTGGACCCTCGTTAATTAATTTAGGGATATGTATATCTAGCGAACTCATACATTCCCGAAAACGTACACCACTAGGTCGGGTTATAGTCGGTCTCAGCGAATATTTGTTTTGACCCTTGAACAGATATTTATAGTTTGGATGATCGGGGTGTGCCCGTATCCCTGACATGTAACCT
Source organism: Abscondita cerata (assembly GCA_030710515.1). Taxonomy (NCBI): domain Eukaryota; kingdom Metazoa; phylum Arthropoda; class Insecta; order Coleoptera; family Lampyridae; genus Abscondita; species Abscondita cerata. Next base: position 35,130 of record JALBCR010004579.1, on the reverse strand, counting down.
GCAATTAAGGTGGCCCTTCTCTGGTTCAACGACATTAATCCCGTTTCGGAATATAGGCTCACCACCGGACTAGTAGGAAAAGCTCCTATGCAATAACGCAGTCCCAGGTGGTGTACAGTATCTAAACTCCGTAGTAAGCCGTTATGCGCCAATGAGTATACTACGCATCCATAGTCTAATCGTGATAATACGATAGCTCTATAGATGCGTATCAAGCACTTTGGTTCTGCTCCCCATTTTGTATGAGCTAAAATTTTGATTATGTTCATCGATCGTTAGTTTGTCATCAAACGTTATACCCAATAATTTTGTATGAAGCAGACATCTAATGACACGGCCTTTCATCAACAGTACTGGATTATAATGCGGAGTTCTAAACCTACAGAAGTGCATGGAGCTAGTTTTTTCTTCAGAAAATATAAAGCCTAGGTTTTCTCTATTTTTAATTATCTTATTTACAGACTCCTGCAGTTTGCGTGTTATTTCTCCTACACTTTTACCCGAATACATGATCGCCAGGTCTTCTACATATAGACATTTATGAACACACATGTCTACATCTGCAGCCAAGTCATTAACAGCAATAGCAAACAACGTACCACTCAGGGTAAAACCTTGGGGTATTCCATTTTCCAGGATACGAGAAGAAGACAGATGGTTCCCCACTCTTACCCGAAATCGGCGGTGCGTAAGAAACGATTTAATGAAGTTCAACATGTTACCTCTGATTCCGTAGCTGTGAAGTTTTTGCAAAATTCCTTATCTCCACGTCATATCATACGCCTCCTTTATATCGAAGAATACCGCAACCAAGTGTTCCCGATTTTTAAACGTATCCTGGATATGATTTTCCATTAATACGAGATGGTCTAAGGTCGATCTGCTCTTACGAAAACCCGCCTGATAAGATGATAATAAATTGTTCTTTTTCAGGAACTATTGCAATCGACTATTTATCATCTTTTCCATAAGTTTACCCATGCAGCAGGTAAGACTAATAGGGCGATAGCTCGCTGGAATAGTGTGGTCCCTAGAGTCCTTGAGTAAAGGTATAACAATGGCTTCTTTCCATTCCTTTGGGTAAGCATCTTTATTCCAGAGCTTGTTATAAAGTTCTAACAACTTTTTTTATTTCAGGTGATATATGTTTTAACATTTCATTTGAGATAGTGTCTGGACCTGGAGAAGACAACTTCAAGTCGTTTAAAGCCGCATCGACTTCTTGAATAGATAAAGGTAAGTTGTAATCATATAGTTCGTTAGGATAGGCATTTAGTTCAGTTTTTCTTTCCAGCTTAGTATCAAGGAATGTTGGTTGGTAGTTCACCGACGAGCTGACGCTTTCAAATTGCGTGGCTAAAGCTTCTGCGATTTCTCCGACATCTTCCACCTGTTGATGATCGTTTATCTCCATACAGGTAGGTATATTTCTTTCAGGCTTACCTATCACAGCCTTGACCTTTCTCCATACATCCCTCAAATTTGCATCTGACGTAATTGACGACGTATATGCGTTCCAGCTATCCCTTTTACATTGTAAAACAACTTTTCTCAATTCCGCCCGGGCTTTTTTAAAAGTAATTAAATTAGAAAGAGTGGGTTTTTTTCGAAATCGGTTAAAAGCTCTTTTTCTCGCAGAAATTGCGTGCTCAACCTGCGGACACCACCAGGGTACAGCTCGTTTAACTGGACCACCTGCAGTTTTTGGTATGCTTTTATCTGCAGCTTTTATAATTGCCTGAGTTATATGTTCTAAACTTGCAGATTCTGGGGCAAACAACTGTTCCCGAAAACTGTTCCAGTCCGCCTTCTCAGTTTTCCATTTTGCATTGAAATATCTTGCCGTGTTAGGCTTGTCGGTTTCTATGATAATTGGAAAGTGGTCGCTGTTGTGTAAGTCATCTTCAACCCACCACTTCAAAGATGCTGCCAGTGAGCACGATGTCATGGTAAGGTCAATGGCAGAGAAGTTGTTCGATTTCTCATTAAAGTGTGTCGGAGAGCAGCTATTAAGTAGCACAACTTCATCCCTTTCTAACCAGTCTTGCAAGATACGCTCCTTATCATCGGTTCTTTCAAAACCCCACAGCCTGTTATGAGCGTTAAGATCGCCCAGTAATATGAAAGGGAGCGGGAGTTGTTCAACGACTCCTTGGACATCTGTGATTTTCCAATTTCGGTTTAGTAAGTATATATTACATACTGTCACCTTAACTGGTAGGATTAGTTCAACGGCGACCGCTTGGAGTGCAGTATTTAATGCTACCTCTCGAAATCTAATTCCATTTTTTACGAGAATAGCAACCCCTCCGCTTGCACGTTTATTGACTTCACAATCACGCTTAACTACCGCATACTCTCTAAGAGGGTATGGTTGTCTAGGACTCAAATGAGGAAAAAAAATAAATATATCTAAAAATATCACAGGTAAGTATCACAGATAAATATCACAGTTATAATCGTTATCACTTGATTTGGGACAACCATGAGATTCGTGCTACGAACCTCTAGGTTTTCCTTTAGGCCACCGTTTCTTTCGCTTTCCTTGCGATTTAGCTTTCTCCACAGCCTCTTAATCTATAGAGGTAATTTATGTTATGTTAGGAGATGGAGAAGTCTCCTGTCGTTTCGCTCTTTGAGTATATTCAGAAACTACAGTGCTTCTTTCAATCACCTGCTTCAACGTCTGTCGCAGAAACTCGGGTATCGATATCCGTAACACGTGCACTTATAGACGGACTGGATCTAACAGGTACTTTAACTACAAAACATGACTTAAGTGATGGTATTAATTCCTTTATCAATGATTGGGTATCGACCTTCATTGGTGTAGACGTATGAAAAAACATATGAAACGTTTGGCGACGGCGTGACAGTGACTACTTTCTTTTTTGCTTCGTAATATGATATATCTTCTTTGACTTTTATTTCCTGAATTATCATTCCTTGTTTATACACCGGACAGTCACGTGAAAGAGTAAAGTGCTCTTTGTTACAGTTTACACATTTAACCGGTTTATCACAAGGTTTTCCTTCATGAGAAGCTTTACCACATCCACAAACTTCGCATCTTATTGACGTATAATCTGACAGGTAACTGGTAAAATGCCGCTTTTATTTTAGAAGGTAGTTTCGGTGTATTAAAGGTTAAATCACACTGCTCTGATTTAGAGCATGGGTCAAATCAATTTAGTGGCGATCCAATTATTATAGCAGGTGATTATAACTTGCCTGACTATAAATGGAATAATGAAGAAAATGATTCAAATATTGTTTATTGTCCAAAATTTGAAAACATTTATACGTCTTATGCATTTCTGGGACTAAAACAAATCAATAAAAATTTTAATAATCGAGGAGTTTTTCTAGATTTAGTGTTTTCTAATATCGAAGATTTACAAATTGATTTGGCATTAAATCAGGTTTGTGAAACTAGTGCTCACCATGTTCCGTACTGGTTAATTAATTTGTTAGACAATATAACTAATTTGTCTTGCAGTTTTGAAATAATTAATTTTTGCCAAGCAGACTATACATTATTAAACGACTACTTGCAACAGTTAATTGGGATTTGTGTTTTAATGGATTGAAGGTGGATGATCAGGTAGATGTTTTTATAATATTATTTATGATGCCATAAGTAGATATGTTCCTAAAAAAATTATTAGACACACTACTACCTCATACCCAAAGTGGTTTAATTCAGAGCTTATTAAAATTTGCAAAAAAAAGAGAAAGGTTCATGCTAAATATAAAACATCAGGTAATTAATTAGACTATCTTTATTTTAAAACATTACGATCACAATGTAATAAATATACTGAAACAACGTCTTCATAATGCATACATTGATGATGTTAACGCTTGTATTAATGGTAATCCAAGATTTTTGTGGAAATTTATTAGTGATAAAAAATGTCAACGTACTATTCCTAATGTGATGATTTACAATTATGTTTTGGCTTCTAGTGGAGATAGTATAGTGGAACTGTTTGCAAATTTTTTTGCTTCTGTATAAAACAATAATAATAGTACTAATACTTATGGAACCTCAGAAATCAAGCACGAGATAAATGATTCAGGATTTAATATTAGACTATCAATGGTTTTTGATGTAATTTCCAGCCTAAAAATCTCTAACACTGCAGGTCCTGATGGTGTACCTTGTAAATTTATCAAGAATTGTGTCTTTACATTGTCGAAGCCTTTATGGTTGCATACAATTCTTCTATTTCGTCTGATGTATTTCCGGAGAAGTGGAAATGTAGCTTTATTTTGCCAATTTTCAAATCTGGTAATCGTCAGGTGATAAACAATTACAAGGGTGTATGTAAACAATCTATCATACCTAAAATATTTGATTCAATTATTTCTCAACAAATTCAGTGGATGTGTACAAGTTTAATTACTCCAAAACAACATGGTTTTTATAAGAAACGTTCTAGTTTGTCGAATCTTTTGGAATATTATACATTCTTAAACGAGGCATTCACTGCGAGAATTGAAGTTGATTCGGTTTATACCGATTTTTCAAAAGCATTTGATCGAGTAAATCATGATCTTCTCTTACTGAAACTTAGACATATCGGGTTTTCTAATAAGAGTTTGAACTGGGTGTCTTCTTACCTAAAAGATGGAACACAACAAGTGAAAATATGTCCTTACCTTTTGCAACCTTTTAAAGTGCCGTCTGGTGTGCCACAGGGATCACATTGTGGCCCTATACTTTTTATTTTCTTTATTAATGATTTAGCACTTCTTCTTTCCAACATAGCAATTTTTTATTTTACGCTGATGATCTGAAAATATTTAAGCCAATTGCTTCTTTTAGTGATTGTGAACATCTCCAAACTAACTTGAATAAACTTTTTGAATGGTGTTCTAGAAATAGTTTGTACCTTAACATTGAAAAATGTAAATATATTACTTTCACACGCAATCGTGAAATCATAACATTTCAATATCAGATAGGTAGCAATTGTTTGGAATCTGTTAAAGTAATTAGAGATCTTGGAGTGTTTTTTGACTCAAGATTATCTTTTAAAAATTATTATCATTTTTTATTTCGGAAATGTATTAATATGTGGGGGTTTATCTGGAGACATTGCAAGAATTTGTCGGTTTTGGCATTAAAAATTTTATATTTTGCCTATGTTAGATCGCACTTAGATTATTGCTCACCTGTTGGGTATCCAGTTTATAATACAGATAAGCATTTACTAGAAAGAATCCAAAATAAGTTTCTACGGACGATCGAATATAAGCTGAAAGTAAATCATATACGAGGTGACTATACATGGATATTATCTACTTGTAAAATTCAACTGCTTGATCGACGAAGACAAGTTTTTAGACATATGTGTACTGCACGATATTATTAATTATAAGCTACACACGAGTCTAATCTCTAAATTAACATTCTTGGTACCACTTTGTCCTAGAGTTTCCAGATCTCAAACCATTTTCCGCATTAATCATGTTACGACTAATCTAGGTGATAACCATCCTATTAGAAGGATGATGCTTTTGGTAAATAAACACTGTTCGAAAGAGTCAATTAATTTATTTGGTTAAAACAAATTTAATTTAAAAAAAACGTTATGTTTGAAGTTGAAAACAATAATTAGTTTTATACTATGTAATTTTAAGTTACTGTATTTGTATATTCTTGTAGAGATTTAAAATGTTTTAAAATGTTTTAATTTTCACTTAAATAAAAAAATTTTTTTGTTATTCTTTAAGGATGTACTATTAATACTATTAATATTAATATATTGATTTTTTGTATCTTTCTTTATTGTAATTGGAGATTTTCGTAATAAAGTATTATTATTATTATTATTACATGGTTGGCAGTACCACGAAATTTATTATTAATTTTAGTTTTGATACGCCTAACTTCAGTCGGTCCTTGGTCTTTTAGCTCTTCCAAAATTTCTTCCACAGTACAATTTAAAAGATCCCTGCAGTTTATCACACCTCTAGAAGTGTTGAGAGTTTTATGTGCATTTACTTCTACTTCAAAATTTCCAACTTTAGTTGTTTTTAGCAATTTGTTTGACTGTGCCGCTGACACTGTTTCCACCATCAACCCTTCTTTGATCTTCCTAATATTTTTTAACTCTCCAACTAATCCATACAAAGTTCTGTATTAGAAAGGAACTCTCTTCAGAGAATCTCCTTCCTTCTTCTTCACGATTAAGAACCGGGCAGACACCACCTTTCCTTGATTCGTAATATTGCGTGGATTTTTAAGTTGACTCACATCCACGTCCATAATATCGCCATGTTCGTCAACATTGGGCTGACAACCCGCTTTAGAGGTAGCCCTACCCTCTAATGCATCCGAGGCATTAACACTGCTTGTGTCCATGATTGCATTTTAGAGTTACTGCCAGCTTACAGGGTGACAACAGTCCAGTTTGAAAGAGCCCTGCCGTACCGGCAACTTGATGCCGGTGGTATCAAACTAAGGGGATTTATACGACAGTGGTCCCCTCGTCCACTGAAGAGCTCGGGGTCCCGGGTTCGCTAAGCCCGTACCTGCAACATGCAGCCCCCTGAGGGTATTATTATTATTGTGATTATTATTATTATTATTATTATTTTGTTGTGATATTTATATACACAGTGTAATGAAAGTACTTAAAACCAAATGAGGTAAATACATAATTGTCCATATGCGTGAAATTTTTGGACGTAAGGTTTAGATTTGTTATGTGCTGTTGTTGGGGTTTGATACATCATCCTGGTATATTCCAAATAGTTGGACGTCAACCATCGAGAAACAAGAAGAAATGAAGAGCAAAAACTGGATGTCATCCATAGGTGATAGACTGGCATAAAGGTCGAAAGTCGCCTGCTTATCAATAATTTGCAACAGCTCGGATGTAGATAGATTGCAACAACTTTAGCCTTATAGATTATAACATCCCAAAGATATAGCCAGCACAAGAAATAATAGACAAAAATCGTTCATGAGCTGGTTTTGTATCCATGTGGTAGTTTTTATTTGCACCCAAGTGGCAGTTGGGATTCGGCAGTGTGCAAATGCCAAACAAAAAAACGCCAATAACTGAAATCTAATAATTAAACAACTGACACAACAACGTTCTACTATAAAGAAGAGTGATATTTATAGTCCGAGACTGGATAAGTCGACCTCTCGAATTGCTTATAACTTATAACATTTTTCCCACTCTCCGGAAAATAAAATCTTAAAAATTAAAAATTAATGTAATTACGATAAACTGTATCGGTAAACAATTTCTGAATTTAATATTAGTTATTTCATATGGTTACATCTGTAACGTTATTAAGCAGTACCTACTTACAATTCTTTATAAACACAAATAATATAAAATTTGTCAATTCAATTGCCCTAATTGTGATTTAAAAATAAGTGCTTCCAAGTTGAAGACGAAGCTAAATAAGAGGCTTGTTTGGATTTGTTTCCGGTTTCCGCAGAAGTCAATGAAATGCTACGAGTTAACATACCAATTGTTCAAAGAATGGTGTTAAGTTAAGGATATCAAAATATTGAGATATCAAAGTTTCCAAAATTACGTGCGTTTTTGAAAAGAACCAATATGGGTAGGTATAAGCCTAAAAAGTCCTGTGTCGTTACAAGAGAAGAGATTAATTTATTTCTTGGAGGCGCTCCGGATAATATGTACTTACTTATGAAGGTATGCTAAACTTTTTATTGTAATCAGTTCTAAATCAAACATTGCAGGTAATGATAATGGGAATTTTTGGTAATGATACCAGATTCAAAAAATGGCATGCCAAGTAAATTTACAATTTACAAAGAAAATAAACTTTGTTATTTTCAAATTGTCAAAAAATATATCATATTAGATGCAAAATTGTAAATGTACCTTCATTCATGGAGGGAGGTGTTGTAATCACCTGTCGGCAAAAATACAATCGCTGAGATACCTTGTAAGATAGCAAAATATTTGAATTTAGACAACCCCTATAGATGTCATTCGTTCAGAAAAACCTCAACAACTTTATTAGCGGATACTGGAGCCGAAGTTCTCACACTAAAGAGGCGCGAAGGTTGGAAGTCTAGAAGTATTGCGGAAACTTACATATCCGACTCTATTGCTAATAAGATTTTATATGATAAGGTTCAAATTATATACTGAAGCATCCTCGACGATGATAGTGTCAAATAAAACCACAGAACTGGTGTTACTGCTGAAGAGAGGGATATAATAACATAGAAATGTCAAGAAATGTAAATGAATAGAGTAGTATTGGTTGGAAGGCTTCCGCGGCCGGAGTCATTATTGAAACAAAAACGTCTTCCGGGATTGGACCGTGTCGAAAAGATAACCGTAGTTGCCAAGGTTTCGCCACTTATCGTAAGGGGCTTCATCAGGGCGAGAAACAAACAAAAGAAAGTTTAACAAGAGATAATTAAACGTCTGGTACTCAAGTTGTGAACCAAGTCAGATTCTAGACTAAAAGAAGTAATTAGGGAAATACCTCCGTGTATAAAGAAGATAAAGCGTCACGTCGTTAACCTCGACGCTGATTGGTTCAAAATAGGAAAGGGGGTGGGGTTAACGAAAGAAATCCGCAAAGGTGAAAGTTCGAAACTACGGTCGCAATTAAAATTGTCGGATGCTTAATGATATCTGTACTCTCCCTGATTTTTCTATTAAAAGGGAAAGAAGATTTATTAATCAAAACGAAATTATCAAAATCTATTTTGTGACCAGTATCGAAATGATGCTCAGCTACGACAGACTTGGAACAGTGTTTTAACCTAACACAACGTTCATGTTCTGAAATACGTGTACTAATAGAACGACCAATTTCACCTATATACTTTAGACCACATGAACAAGGAATACAATATACACCTTGAGAAGAAACAGTCGGAAACTTATTCTTAGGGAAGGTAAAATTTGTCGCTGTTTCGTTGATCCATCTGCTAATTTCATATTTACAAAAAATGTTTTAAAATCATAATTATTTTTTTAAAAGATCGTATAATGCATAATCAGCAACATGTTGTATTGCAGCTTATCGATTAACGCACTACGTGAGCACAGAGCACCTAATATCTGCACCAGTAACATTGGTCTTGATGGTTGCAAGGATAGGGTTAAGTTTGATACATTAAATGAATAAAAACTCGTAGAAGAGGGGGTTCGTGTTTAGTTTATCCATTTTTCTCTTTTTGAGCATTCATCCTTGAATTGAATTTTCCAAGATATTAGCCGATGTTTATCGTAAAGTCAATCTATTCTCGCTATTTTTTGAGCGTTAAAATTGTTCTTGAACAGGATTGAAACAAAAATAAATCATTTTTGATGGTATTCTGTATTTTCTTAATAAATTGTTGCTACGTGTTAGCATATCCAATTCAAAATATTGTTCTCTAAATCTTTAAAAAGTGGAATTTTTAAGAATACATGGAAATTAACCTTTGTTATCCAGTTCACAAGAGTAAAGATAAAACCGATATCGCTAACTACAGACCTATCTCAAAGATATCTGAAATTCCCAAAACTGTTTGAAAAAATTATTAGCTAATAATATGTTTCCTTTATTAAAACAAACAATCATTCAAGAACAGCATGGATTTTATCCAAATCGCTCGACACCTCGAATCTCTTAGTTTTTCAAAATTTTATATATCAAGCTTTTGATGAATATACTCAGCTGGATGTCATATATAATGATTTTCTAAAAGATTTTGACAGCGTTAACCATAAATTTTAATTAAGAAAATCGAAAACGTAGGTATTGGTGGTACTTTACTTTCTTGGATTGATAGCTACATTTCCAACAGACGTCAATAGTCCCGTACAAAAAAATTTTATTCTGATCATTTTTTAGTCCATTCAGGAGTACCACAAGGTGGTCATCTGGCTCTTTGCTATTCTTAATCTTTATTAACGACATTAAAAATATTTTTAAACAGTTCCCAGATTCTTCTTTTCATGATGACGATGAAAAATATTTAAAAACAATCAGATCCTGTAGGCGACTGTTTTCTAGCTTCAAGAAGACCTTAATGCTTTTTCTATTGGTGTTCTTTTTAATTTGATGGAACTAAATTTGAAAGTAAGTATTTGTCAATTACATTTCATCGCATTATTAAACCCATA